>JAROYF020000008.1:2839510-2933318 GCA_029619325.2 Dynastes grantii
GTGAAAAAACCATTTTTATTTAAAATTAAAAAAAAAAACGTTTGACCTAAATATGATTTTGGGGACAAAATAGGCGAAAAACCACGATTTAAGCTGTTAAAAGTCCAAATAGGCAACTAGGCAAAATAAAACATAGCTAGATCGCTTTGATTTGTCGAGAAACATATAGATTTTGTATTATTTTTAATTTGCCTTGAATCTAAACAAAGAGGCATTTTGCCTAAAATCCCGTCTCTATTCATCATCCGGAAAACTAACAACAGCATCATTCACGGAATGGTTCACAAAGGTATATCTTCCAAATACAGGATCTCAAACAGTTTTATTGCTAGATTCGTGGACTAGTCATTGTCCATCTAGCTTAAAAGACCATATATCGGCCGACAAGAATGTGAACATCCTCACAATACCAAAGAAAACCACTGGTATGATACAACCCCTAGACGTCTATGGATTTCGAGTTTGGAAAAATTTTGTTAGGAAATTATCTGTTATTATACTCTTATACAACTACGATATTAATTTGCATATGCGTAACAACATTATTAAATTACAGTCTTTAGTGCACAACCAATTATCTTCTTCAAAATATCATAATTTATTTGCTTATGCATGGTACAAAAGTGGTTATACTGCGGACCGGCCAAATCGTTTCGATAATCCTGTTGCCTTCACAGAAGATTTTCAAATTCCATCGCGATGTTCCATATGTGGAGCGCGTGCTATAATACAGTGTTCCTGGTGCAACAGTTCTTTGTGCTTTATGCATTTTTATGAAAAAATGCATTATCATACAAATTAAGTAATTACTAGCGTATATATTATATATACACATGTATACATAAGCCATATATTACAAAATATGTCACAATATGTATTTTATATGTTAGTTTGAATAAATTTTTCTACCATTATGAATTGTAATATCGACATCCGAAAGGCATGCAATATTATTATATTAATTAATTTTTATCTATATTTCTGTTTTCTAAAACATATCTAAACACATCAAAATTTATGTCACATTCCTTCACAGTCTCTAAAGACGACACATTAAATATAATTTTCCTCATTTTTTTAATAACTGTTTTACAAAAAGTGAAGTACGTTTTTGAAACTGCTTGAAGGGCTGTATAACATCCACAGTATGGCATTTGAATAGGTTCATTCGTAAAGGGGTGGGGGAAGACACCACCAAATTTTTAAACAGAAATACAATGCTATTTTCACATATATAATAGAGCTCAAAGAGACGATTATTTTGATATATAACTTTGATGTATTTGGTCCAACCGTTATCGAATTATTTTCAAAAAACCGAAAATCAAGTAAAATTTCAGGGGTGGTTTCAGCCTCTTAAAACGAAATTGGGCCGATAAGGAAAATGGCTTCGAACATCTTGGGGTGAGGACTACTTGTCCACAAAGCTTCAATTTTTTTGGAATTTACGAGTTCGGGATGTTCCCTTGTAAGCTATTAAAGCTTACAGTGCTTTCTGAACGCAAAGCTCTTAGAAAAAGTTTCCTCTTTTTATTTTTATACTTGCTAACTGTTTCCTTTTCAATTCAGAATAACGATTTTACGCAACGCTACAGTCCTTGAGGTACCGCAATTCTTCTTGAAAATTATCTTAACATGCTATACCGAAAGCAATTTTCCACGTTCGAGGTACGCTAGAAAGAAAACAAATTCTAATTCATCACTACATTGTCACGTAAAAACTGTGTAAACCGCAAAATAACGTGTAATACGCGCCAATGTACGCACTGTTAAAATGAAATTGTTAAACGTTAGTTCTTTTTTTTTTAATTATAGAGTGAGTTTTGTTATTGTAACAAATTGTTCTAAATTCAAATGAATGCGTGGTAGGCACGTGATTTAATTTTTGTGAAAATAAAACGTTATCGTTTCTTTTTAGAATAAATAGTATTTTTTTTTATAATTCGATGTTAGCACGTAAGAATTTTAATTAAAATTTATGTATAAATCCATTTCGATTGACAGTAAAGAGGTAGATGAACTCCAACAATTACCACATTTCACGGACCAGCAGTCACAAGTCTACAAACAGTGTTCCTTTTCTCAAATTATTTAAGCAACTAGTGCGTTATTACTTATTACGCGCAGAGAAACGTTTACTTGTATCAAGACCACCCGCCTCAATTCAAGACAATTACTGTCTCAATTATCCACAATACAATTACTGTTTTAAATCAAAAGAAATACTTTCTTAGCGCTTTTTTCTCCACCTAAGAAAAGTATGTACTTGTAATGAAATAATCTTATTTCCTTGTTTAAGACATACGTTAACTTGATTCAAGAAAACCTTGCAGAAGATTTGAAGGAATGCGATTTTTAGAGCCGTTTGACATTTACAAGAATTATTATAAAAATTGTTATGAAAATTATTCACAGAAATCTCATACAATATTTCACAATAAATTTCCAAATAATAATTTTGATTATTTTTGTCGTTTGCAACGACTAGCAAATGCAACATTTTCAGGATATTTATTGTCATACGCAGGCGCATTTCGTAAAGTTGTTCAGTAACACTGGTAATGTATAGTTGGTAGTATTGATACGCAGCAGGTATTGATGAACCTCAAATATTTATTGTGAAGGCTGCGGGAATTGTAATTGTGCAAATTACTATTAAAATGCGTACAAATCGGTTATAACTGCTGGCAGCAGGCATTCTTACCTGGTATCTGATATATTTAATGGCTAACAAAAAAAATAATAAAAGGAAACGATCGTACTGGTCAAGAAAGTGGTTGTTAAACAAGCAAGGGAAAGGAACTCTGGCTTTGCTAAACAATGAATTAAAGCAAGAAGATACCAATGCTTACAGAGATTTTCTAAGAATTACTAACATTTACTTCCAATTAATGTTGAGTTTAATTGAAGCTGACATTAAATATTAAATGGAAAGACACTTTCATGCGCGAATGTATTAGTTCGCGCGGTGTTTGTGCGCACTTTCTCGCACCGATTCTTGTCAAATTTTGTTGAAAATATAGAACATTCTCTATATTTTTATTGTGAAAATTTTTATAATAAATTTCAGAATATGAATACTGTTTGCCACGTCAAAGATTTTTAAAGGAATTTATTTAAAAATTTTGTGTGTCAGACGGCTCTTAGTATAAGTAAATGGCCGTTATAACACACGTGTCGTCACAGCATAGCCGTAACAGCTGGAGCAGCCAACGGAACTCGGGGGCTTGCCTGATGCGATGCGTAAACATCTGCGGGTGGCAAAGCAGTTCAAATTCGTACACATTCATCATCACTAGCGCAGCGTGTGCGTAGGAATTAAATCAGGCGAGCGGAATACTAGTTATTCAAGAAAATTTTTCCAATTTTATCGCATTGCAACAAATTTGTAATGGTACTTCGACTAATCCATTAATTGAGTTCAAAGATTATTTTAATCATACATGTATTACATCGGTAGATGTCGAACTATCTTTCTCCAAATATAAACACATTTTTTCACCACTGTGAACACGGTTCCACGAGACAACTATTGAAACATATCTAATGCTATCAATTTTGTACGATTCTCATCCACTGGGTTATAATACTGATGATGGTGCTTCTACTTCTCATGTTTAGTAATCCCAGGGCATCCGCCAGCCTACTTGATTACGCTGCTTAGGAGGGTGAACGTTTCACAACCTTGCAGATATTATAATTCTTGATTATTTTTTTTATTATTATTCGCTTTATTACTTCTTTTTCGGTATTATAAATATTGAAAAAGATAACCGAATTGCGCAAAATATAAGCATTAAATTTGAAGCAATTTGTTTTTCGAAGAAATGCTCGGACTTCAATTCAATTTCAGTAACTCAAAAATAGAAAAATCCATTACGTGTATGTATATTCTCACTAATTTAAATTATCTGCCTTTCTTTATATTCCTCTACTGACACCCTGAAGCTATAACATACGAAATTACCTTTATAGGGCAATCTCACGTAAAAATTGTCATTCGTCATGTTGTTATTACACTGTTCATACAAACAAATGTATAGATAGGAGTACCTGCTGATCTGTTAATTACAATTACCAAAATTCTGCGCCACTACACGAGCCACCTCACAGCTTGACATTAGGCGTCTAATAAAATGTCGTCTTGCATATGTACACAACCATATCAGCAATAATAAACATTTTAACCCCTACCAAAAAAATTAACCAATAACAACAGTTGAAACTGTTGCTGGGATGAAAAACAATTAAACCTCACATTTGCTTTAAGATAATAAATTTACTACACATAAGAAAGTACATCTACTTGCATGCAGCATATTTTTTGATTTAAATAAACATTTTCCTGGAAATAAACCAAACTAAGAAAATTTATTTTCTGTGTAGTAAATAGTTTCCTTAATTCAAGAAAGCGTTTAGGTGTTGTTCATAAATCAATAGTTTCATTTTCTTAAAATAAAGCATTTATTTACTCAGAATTCTTGAATTGCATACTACCTTGTTTAAAACAGTACGACATATCCGTACATAATGCAGTAAATTATTCTCATTGCTTTTGATTTTAAAAAGGCTAAGGTGGAGATCTACAGAATGATGTTCAAACAAAAGCGAACTCAATTTAAAAGTACGCATGAAAAAAATGCCTAGAAATAATAACCAAGATAATGCCAGTGTAAGTAGCTCATAGTGTTGATGGAATCATTCCCGCCAATGTGAGAAGAGAAATGCACTAACGCTTTTTGCTCCTGCCCACATTGTTGTTCATCTCTCAGATGATGCCACTAACCTTCAAAAACAGCACTGAAATATTTCCTGGCGCCACCTACTGCCAAGAGATATAGTCATGCCGTCCTAGATAGTAGCGACAGAAACCGGAATACAGGTACCATACTTACCCATACAGTGATATAACCTTTAACATACAACGTTTCATAAACATTTTAAAAAGATACCGGATAATATTCTGTTGTTGTTTTTTGAACACGAAACCGGTCGCCTAATTTCTCAATAGAACTTTGTGAGATTTGGATCATTTTTCATACGCACCTTTAATATGATTATTTTCTTAACTTGAAATTAAATGATTTACTTGGAAGAAACATTTTTGGGTCTTGGATTTTCTTAATTTTCTAACCCTAAGAAAATATTTATTTAATCGAAATAACATTTCAATAAAATTATTTTCTCATATTACACGTTTTTATAGTCTTGAAATAAAAATGTTTTCTTGAGTAGAGACTATTTTCTTGATGCAAGAAGCCATTTCTCTGCATGTAGATTGAAGGAACCGCAGACAGTGAATATCTCAAAAACTGTTCATTTTAAGTATGTGGTGTAATTTGCTTTATTTTTTCTCAGTGAATCTAAAAATGTAATAAGATATAAGATGTTCTATTTAAAATAGCAAACTTAAACGACGTACCATAGAAACTAAACATCATGTATACTATAAAATAAGTTTCCGTCATAGATCACTTTATTCTAAGTAATTTTTATTGGAAACGTTTTTCTATTAAATGATCGAATAAGCTGTAATTCACCGCAGATGGTTGCCGCAGTCGGTACTTCGTCTACGCTTTAAAAATTTTGATGGAACAACCTGAATATCTAACTACGCACACTTATTCTTTTTACTTCACTTCGAGCAAATGAGCAAGTGCGGACGCATTTACCCAAGCTTTTAAGCATCTAATGTTCTCACATAAACGCACGCGAATTTCAAGCATTTCAGCTCGTTACACTTTGCGTTTTAATAATCTCCACTTAACATGTAAATCTGTTATGGAGTAAATGCATTGAGGAAGTACAAAGGCGGTCATTGGCATGACCTTGTGAAGGTTTTCAGACAACGCTCTTTATATACTGCATGCATTAGAAGCTATACGTAAGTCTATTCGCATACTGACACTTAATACTCTTATTCGAGTAACAATAGTTATATCAGGACTGATTATCTCTCGCGAATAACTAGCAACAGTATCTTGGACCTCATTCGGTGAAGGATGAATGGCGTTTCTACAAGAATACGCGACAATAGTACCAATTAGGAGACGAACTACAAAGATGCATGAGGCGAAAATATCATGACAATGATATTGATAGATAATAATTGTCGTAGAACAAACGGGAAACCGTTAAGCGAAGCACTTATTATTACAGTCTCGTATTATACTTCGAGTACGAGGGTAGTCTAAAAAGCTTCAAGGCTCAACACGAAGGTGGTCAAAAACATTCTGGTAGTATAATTGCGCATGCGTTCAAAAATTTTCCGCCATGTCGGACGCTCAGTTGTTGTTTAACAATATCTAGTGTTGGGCGATTATGAATGATATAATCGAGATATATCGATTATACCCGAATAATCGATCATTCGATTATGGTTCAGAAATCATTCATTATTCGTTTCGACTGCGCAGGAGCACACAAACGGATTACGATTCGAGATCTGTATTCGAAACTTCGAGGTTTCGAGTTTCGAAATAATTCACTCGTCACTCGGATTCTGTCAAATAATCGAAATTGTTTGTAAATTTCATTTGTTAAGTTGGTGGTACTGTGATACAAGTATGAAGTGACATTTTGGACATCAACAATGAAAGGTTAGAAATATAAAAATATATTTTATTATTACATTTGCAAATTTGTGTTCAAAAAAACAATATAATCAAAATTTGTAGGTGCCATTCGGTTTCTTAGCAAATTGGTTATGAGCCCAGTTTTTGAAAATATTCTCTCTGACGGCACAGAAGTGGCTGGTGTAGAAAGATATTTTTCATTGAGTTTGAACAGTTCAGGAAACAAATGTTTGTTTTCCATCCAAAAACTCAAAGGATTGCATGTTCGAGGTATGTTTGGCATAGATACATACTGCTTTATTATTAGAATAGCTTTTGCTTTTGGTGAAAGAGCTAATATATTTGTAGATTGGGCGATTTTGCTGTCAAGGTAATTCCACAACATATTAACATCAGAGTCATCAGGCGTATATTTGGTCTCTGACACAGGTGCAGAAAGTGAACCAGCAATGTGTCTCTCAAGTTCATCTAAAATCTATTTCTCCGGATTTTCTGCATTTTCTTGGGTCCCAAATCCAAGTGGTCTTTGCCGATATTTTGTCTTTTTCATAATTTCCCAGGCGTCGGGAAAGCACAGAAAGCATGTCAGTTTTTAATTCAGCACCAACAGCCGTTTTGCAATCTATTATGTTCATGGAATGCTAAACTCCTCGCACAAGTGGAATTGTTGATGATAATGTGATGAATTTTTCTCCAGATAATGCTGTTGTCATTAAATTCAATTTTCTTCCACTACTATTCATTCATCTGCATTAAGCATCATAGGAGCCTTTGTCAGGCTTGACATCACAACTACCAGTGGGACCTTAATGTCTACTAAATGTTGGAGTATTATGTAAGTGGAGTTCCACCGTGTTACCACATCTTGTGTGACCTTTAGAACACTAACATTTAATTGTTCTTGCATTTGAATTAGTTTTTCTACAGCAGTTACACTATATTTAAAATGTCCCACAACTGATCTGCATTTTTTTAGAATGTCACTGAGTTTATTATTTTAGGGTTTCATGCACTGACAAATTTAATGTATGAGCGATACATGGATGATGGTGCTTCTGTAGATGATCATTGATAGCTGATTTAATATTTGCACCGTTGTCTGAAACCTTAGTCACAACTTTGTCACTAATTACTCACTGCTAAAAATGCCTGTTAGTTCCAAACCGATTTGTGCTCCAGTTTGGCTACCTTTCGCCTTACTGGTTTGGAGGGCACTGGCATGTAATGTACCATTTGCTGAAAATATTGGCTTTTTAGTTTTTGTATATTTTTTGTATATTTTAAAGTTTTTACTTACTGATAAAGTGGATAGTAACAGTTATATAATGCTGTGTACTGTCTGATATCCAGAGGTATGTTGTCACTGCAACAAAATGTGCTGATGACAATTTTTGTCGCAATACATCAACTTGATGCCAATAAAGTTGAGGCAGCAGCTGCGAAGATAGCACTTTCCTCGATGGAATTGTGTACAGGGGATTTAATTTTGATACAAACTGTCTGAATCCTTTGTCTTCCACAATTCTAAGGGGCTGGTAATCAGCAACAATCATTTTAACTAGCGCCTGATTGATTTTGGCGTTGTCTGCTTCTGCTAACTCAGTGTCGGATTTGGTGGAGCCAAATAACCGCAGTTGCCTTTGCCGTTTAGATGGCTGGAATTCCCGCACAGAACCAGAAAATGATTTTGGTGGCCCTACTGTAGATGTTGATGGCCCTGCTGTAAATGTGGATGGCCCTGCTGCAGATGTTGATGACCCTGCTGTTGATGTTGATGGCACTGTTTCATTTAGGATAATATCTTCGTCACTAACGGTATCATCAGGCATTACAGGCAGTAATTAACTCGGATGTTCAAATGTTGGCTTAGGTTTGTTGTATTTTTAAAAAATTTAAATTGTTTTTGACACAAATTGCACGTTACAAATGTGTTGTCCGCTGTTAATTTAAAGAACTGCCATACTACAGATCTGTTGCCTCTGGATGTAATTTTTTAGATAACTGTCTTTGATTTGAACGAAACGGAAACGATCGCAAACACAGTACAATTGAGACTGAGACAGAATTGTGCAGCGAAAACACGTATAATTCCTATGGGCAGGTTGCAACAAGTATCAACGAGTGCAAGTCTTAATCAATCCTTTGTCTTTCTTCCAACACAATTCCCGATTTCAAGACTTTCAAGTTACAACAGGAATTCTCAAGTGTAAAGTGTAAACGTTATTCAGCATTTTGTCTATACCACTATCTAATATATTTTATTTGAAAGATTTAATAGAGCATGGACCATTTATAATGTTGAGAAATAAAACTATTTGTATTTTTTTTTATTTAATTTATTTTTATTTTTCTCTCCAATACATAATACAAACTACAAACGCATTGACATTGTAATAAAACTGTTTTCAATCAATAAATAAATCAATAATAATAAAAGTGCATTTTTACCAGGTTCTTTATTAAATGCTCTCGTTCAATTTTTTAGATTTAAATTTGGTGACCAAATAGATGCGCACTGGATAATAATCGAATGATTCGATTATTTTAAACGATTATTTCGATTCATTCGATTATTGAAATATATAGATTATGCCCAACACTAACAATAACTACAACCACTGCCGCTAACATCGGAAAAATTAACCAAATAGTGCTAGATGACTGTCGAATTAAGATTAGAGAGAAAGCAGAAGCCGTGGGCATTTCGAAAGAACGTATCCGTCGTATATTGATTGAAAATTTGGGCATAAAAGAGCTAATCGCGCGTTGAGTACCGCGCTTGGTCACTCAGGACTAAAAACGCATTCGAATGAACATTTCCAAAGCCCCGTTGAAGCAGTTTAAACAAAATAAATCGGAGTTTTGGCATCGATTAATAACTGTAGATGAAACCTGGATGCACCAATACACTTCTGAAACCAAGGCATGGTCGAAATAGTGGATTTCGAAAGGTAAATCGGCTCTGAAAAAGGCGAAAGTTATTCTATCGGCCGAGAAAGTGATGGCGACCGTTTTCTGGGATAGTCATCGAGTTAATCGACTATCTTGGAAAGGAAAATCAATAACGGAGGGATACTGTGCATCATTATTGGATCGGATTGCAATACCGGTATAAATTGCGAAAATTGTTTCAAAATTTTTACCGGTAATTTGCGATCTTTTACCGGTAACTGGAAAAAATATTAAATACATATACAAACAGAATAAGTATAGAAATAATTATTTTTTTATGTTTTCAAAGCATTTTTAAAAAACTTACGTTACTTAAACGAGAATACTTACCTTTGTTTGTTACTTATTACATCACGCAGATGGTAAGTAAAAAAAAACTCGTGTTTATGTCTTTTACAATTTTTGGCGCTCTTTTATAACCGCACTTGAAGTTTTGCTTTTGCAACCACAACGTGTTGTAGCGTGCAATGGGCAGGTTTAGACGTGTTCAGCATCTATACTGGACGAGGCACGCCGCTCTCCTTCTCGGCTCTGAATTTATTGTAGTGGGTAGAAGGTAAGAATATCTTGGATTGCAAAAATTACAATTTGTAAGAATAATTACATAGAACATAAATATTGCTGTAATAATAAAAGACTATAATAGATTGTAATAGAAAATTTAATTGAATGATTGATTACATAATGCAAGTATTACTCATGCTGTAAGGGTTTTTTAATTAAAATATGTAAATTTAAGAAAACTTAAAAAGTGTAGGAACTAGTAAAATTATATTGTTACTTAAAATATTTTTTTTGTTCGTAGTTATGGATAAAATTTCACCGTGGTACTGTTTTAACCGTACGCAAGTACGCAAGCTGTGGCTGTATGTAAACGGTGTTTAAAGAAAATTGAAGCATCTGGTGGAAGTACCCAGTGGACAAGAATCGTAAAAAATTGATAGCATTAGATATGTTTCAATAGTTATCTCGTGGAACCGTGTTCGCAGTGGTGAAAGAATGTGTTTATATTTGGAGAAAGATCGTTCGACATCTACCGATGTAATACATGTATGATTAAAATAATCTTTGAACTCAATTAATGGATTAGTCGAAGTACCATTACAAATTTGTTGTAATGTGATAAAATTGGAATCTTCCTCTAACACACTCTCCAACATTTTTAAAATGCGAATATTTTTTGCGTCATCTCTAGTGCGTAGCAGAGTATGTACTTCGTCAATTATTTGCAGTGACTTCATTACTGACAACGCTCTATTTTGTAATTGTTCCAGTGCGTCATGTAAGCATTTATAGTAGCTATGAATACTTTGTAAATCTGTTTCAACAGAAGTATCTTGAAAGTTTGACTGGCTCTCCTTAATAGCTGCAGCTTCGGCAGGATTGATTTGTAGAATAACAGCTTTTACTCTTTTGAAATGTTCAGCATAATAAAAAGCTGCCTGCAACCAAGTTCCCCAACGTGTAAGAATCAGCTGTGGTGGTTCACGAATACCGAATACACTGTGCGTGAAATGTTCGAAGACGTTTTGGAGATTTGAGAAATACTTTTTTGTACTTGATATTAATGCATCTACCTCGGGATAACATTATCTAATAGTTTGTGCCACAAGATGTAAAGCATGCACTTTATAAGTTACATGTAAACAGTCGCAACCGTGTTCAAGAAGAGAACGGCCTACCGCACGCTTTGTCGCTGCACCATCGCTCATGAACATCAACACTTGACGTGTTGAGACTTGAAAATTTTTTAACGTAGTATCACAGTCGTAATTGCTGCACTAGTACACCCTTGTAATCTTTTGCAAGCTGGTAACAGTGGAAATGTCGGTTTATGTTGATCCAGTACACGAACTATAACATGTATAATAGAATTTTTTTTATAATCTGTTGTCTCGTCAACACACAACCAAAGCAACTGATTTTTTAATGTAGATATGATTTTATTTTCCACCTCTTTGCGTACAAATAAAACATGTTGACGTACTGTTGCCGTAGTTGGCAACTTCAACTCCGAGTTGTATTTGTTCCAAAAGTTCTTAAACGATTACTTATCCAGTATGTTAAGTGACAAATTACATGTTATCGTCACTACAAGTAAATCGAAAATAAAGTCATTTCTATTTGATGCGCCGTTTTTTTCTATTTCTGTGTTTTGCACTATTTACATGCTTCCTACAGTCGTTCTTTTGCCAGCACATCAAAGTTTTCTCGCACACTTTACAAACTATTTTAGCACCGTGGTACAACAAATCTGGAAACTCACAGATAAAGTGTTTTACTTTATTGGCAAAGTGTCGTTGTTTAGCCTTCCGCACACTGGACATTTTTAATTAAAAATTTTCTTGAATAACTAGTATTCCGCTCGCCTGATTTAATTCACACGCACACGCCGCGCTAGTGATGATTAATGTGTACGAATTTGAACTGCTTTGCCAGCCGGTAGATGTTTACGCATCGCATCAGACAGGCACGCGCCGAGTTCCGTTGGCTGCTCTAGCTGTTACGGCTATGGTGGGACGACACGATTATCTTACATTAGTTATCTCTTCTACTTACCTCTTAATATACGGGGTATAGCTTTCACAGCACTAGTTATAGCACATTGCTGAAAGTTAGGACTCGTCCTGGCACATCCTGTGATATAATCGGCTTGCACAAAGAAATAAAAATAAAATTAAGGCCCATAAAATTTTTGAAATATGCACGTAGTTTTAGACACTGGCAAGATCCCAAGAGACTACCCAAGACTAATAATTAGAGCAACGCAAACTGCGCTGAAAGCCAGTGGCGGACGCATAAAAGTTTACACAAAATAAACACGGCCGGGACAATTCGGTATAAGCGTCAGTATAATTGCGACTCGAAAGCCGATCTGCTGTGTACGCATCTACGCTGGCGTATACTATATCGTAGTTCTACGCTTGTTTTGAAAATGTTTCCTACGTCGCGAAAACGACCAAAGTTGGACACAATAAGAGAATTTATTGTAGAAATGCCTGATCTAAAGTGTGATTCCGCTAAAATTCAATGTGTAGTGTGTAAAATAGATTTAATGTGTTGGTCGAAAAGTGATTGTCTACGGCACGTAAATAGTGCAGGGCATGTTTCAAAAAAAATTCCACACGAGATTATGACAAATTTAAATTTAATTTATGTGTTACCTTTATTGCATGTAATTTACCATTTCATTTACTAAGGAAGAAAGCATACGTCTCGTTTTGGAATTAATATTCGGACTTTAAGTTACTCGTTTGCTCGTGAGCATGTCGAGAAAAGAATTAAATCGGAGTTGTAAGATAAGAAACTGTAGTTATGTGTGGACGAAACAACAGATCGTAAAAAACATTCTGTGATTAATGTAATGGTACGCACAATAGAACCACATCGACCGTCGCCCTCAATTTTACTAGCTTCCAGACGAATACAACAATGCACTGCCGAAGTAATTTCGATGTTGGTGTTAATACATTGGAAAAGTTTGAACTTTCAACAAATCAACTGTTGATGTTTATGAGTGATGGTGCCGCAAACATGCTTGCTGTAGGTCGATTTTTTAAAAAACATTGTGCTAACTTGTTGCATATTACATGTAAAATTCATACTCTCAGTCTCGTAGCAGATAGTATCAGAAAATGTTATCCCGAGGTAGACGCTCTAATAGCACATACAAAAGCTGTGTTTGTAAAATCCCCAAAACGTATTCGGGAATTTCATAGACTATGCCCCGGTATTCCTGAACCACCACAACCTATTCTTACTCGTTGGGGAACATAGTTAGAGGCTGCATTTTATTATCTTAAATATTTTGAGAATATAAAGAACGTGATTTTAGAATTCGACCCAAAGGAAGCTGCGGCTGTCAAGGTAAGCCGCTTGAAATTTCAGGATAGTCAAGTTAAAACAGATTTGGAAATTATTCAGAACAATTACGTGGGACTAGCGGATGCGATAGAAAAACTACAAAATTCTTCGGTGTCGTTAGTGGAATCTTTGCAAATAGTGCAACATGTTCACGCACAGCTATGTGCGATAGAAGACGCAAGAAATGTTTGTGTTTTAGAAAGGTTTGAAAGTGTTTTAGATAAAGACTCTGATTTTGGCACATTAAGACAAATTTGTGAAGGTGCGTCAACAGAACCGTTAAGTTATTTGAAAGATTATTTTACTTACGCAAATATAACGCCACTAGATGTAGAACGTTCGTTTTCGGCATACAAAAGCACTTTTTCTTCACGCCACACTCACTTTGCCGAAACAACTTTGGAAACATATCTAATGTTACAAATATTAAATAGACATTATCCACTTTGTGATTTCACGGAGGATTCTTAAAACGGTAAGTGTTTGAGCACGTATCACATTTAATTTATTTTGTGTAAACTTTTATGCGTCCGCCACTGGCTTTCAGCGCAGTTTGCGTTGCTCTACTAATAATAAACAAAAAGTTTGTACAGAATAGTTATTTGATTAGAGTAGTTACTTAATTTCTTTGGAACATAGTTATTTATTTAGATTTTTTATTTACTCATAATAAAAGTAATATTTTTTGTTTATTTAAATAAAATTCCTGTTATTACTATCTACTACTTTTTATTTTCAATATAAGTAAATTTTCTGAAAATAAAAATTACCGGTAAACCGATAATGAAAAAAAATTTTACCGAATTACCGGTATTGAAAAGAATCGGTAAATTTGAAATCCCTGCATCTCATACTTCAGTTGCCGCCATGGCAAAAATTCACGAATTGGGGTTCGAATTGGTAGACCACCTATTCACCAGATTGTGGTCCCCAGTGACTTCTAATTAGCAAGACTGGCAATGCCCTCATTTCAGATTGTAAAACATGGGCATTTTACAGACTTCACTGTAATTTGACGACATAAATAATTAGCATCTTTTCTCATTAAGGAATAGTTTTATTATAATTTGCCTGTAAGGGAAATCTTGGTTTACTGAAGCGAATTTAATAATGACTGCGAAACCGTCCATCAAGTTTTATACTGCAGCGTATACGTCGCAAGCAAACTCCTTATCTCTGTTTGCCTACAAAATTATACTTTACTACAACATAATACTGAAATAGCATGAAAAATGTAGTTTATAGAGCAACTTATTAATGGTATACAAGATTACATCTTGATTCGTTGTGTATACATGCAGGCTCTCTCAAATTTGTCGAGTTGAATTTGAACGTTTTAATGATAGTGTAATAAGTAGAGCCCGGTAACTGGAGAGCAATCGCAGCGGCGTGATTGTGTTTGGGTGGGCGGGGAGGGCTGGTCGATTATGATACGATACGACAAATCATCATCACTCAGTTCAGTTTAGCATTGGATAGCGGATAGGCCGTGTTGATTTTATTGATATAGACGTAGTTATTAATTGTAGTTTTCAGTGAACATGTCGAAGGCTAAAAAACGATCCTTTCAAGACAAAGTAAATAAGTTTATTTCTGACTTTCCCGATTTGTTTTACAATGGGAGTAAGACAGTTTGTAAAGTATGCAAAATACATTTGATGTCAAATAAGAAGTGGAACTGTACAAGACACGTAAATTGATAAACTTTAATTTGCCACTAGGCTTACTCGATAAACAACCGTTTAAGGACTTTTGGTACAAATACGTTTCGGTTGCCAACGGAGAAAACGGCACGTAAGCATGCTGCATTTGTACGCGATGACGTGAAAAAGAAAATGAAACGCATATTGAAAAAACAGTTTCTTTGGTTATGTGTTGACGAGACAACAGACTGTAAACAAAATTCAATTGTAAATATTATGGTACGCATACTAGGCCCTAGTAAACCTACATTACTACACTGTTACTAGCTAGCCGAAGACTACAAGAGTGTACTGCTGCAGCAATTACGAAGGTTGCACTTAGTACGTTGGAAGAATTTCAAATTTCAAAAGATAAAGTGTTGATGTTTATGAACGATGGCGCAGCAATAATGCGTTCAGTAGGCCGTTCTCTTCTTGAACATGGTTGCAAGTGTACATGTTTTCACGTTTTCGTGTATTTCGAAAATGATCGTTCTAATTCTAGCGAAGTAGGATTTGCGTAATTCAGGTATTCCTTTATCTCTTCTGTGCACTCTTTATTTTCAGTAATAGACTGAACCTTTCGTAAATCAGAATTTTTGTGTAAAACTGCACGAAATTTTTGAGCGACATCTAGTCTTATAGGATCCGTCAAGCTTTCTAGAGCGGCTGGTAAATTATCTGAGGTATTTAGTGAGTCTCGTAAAGATAAGTGACTGTTTTGTAACTGCGATATAGCTTGCGCAACTGCGGAATTGGAAATTTCATCTATTTATAATTGAACGTCCGAATTGGAAAAAAGTTGCAGACTCTCTCGAATTGCTGTAGATTCATTTGAATTAAATTTTAAAATCACATCCTTCACATTTGCGAAATATTTATGATAATAAAATACTGCCTGGAGTTATTACAGGCTGAGGTGGTAGTGGAAGTTTCGGACACAATCGTCTGAAACCGCGGATATGTTTGGAAGATTTCACAAACACTTTTTTGATACATGCTATTAAATTATTCACCATCGGATACTTCTTTCGAATGGTTTCTCCAACGAGATGATACGCGTGTATGAGACATGTTATGTGAAGAAGAGTCGGAAAGTATATTTTCAACATCCTACCAACTAGTCTGGGCAACAGCGGTAACAGTCAGTGTAGTAGATATGTGGTGCGGAGTCGGCGATTATTTATTTCACGCGTTCACAGCGTCAGTACTAAATCGATGCTGTATGCGAGTAGTCTTGTGTATATGTAGGCTGTCGTAACTTATTTCGTAATTGTACGCTTATGTTTGCTTTAAAAATGTCGCAGTTAAGTACGTCGCGAAAACGACCAATGGCAGTGTTTATGCCGGACTTAATTTTTGATGGCGCTAAAATTCAATGTCTAATTTGTAAAATACCTTTAATGTGTTGGTCCAGAAGCCATTGTCAATGTCACATCGAAAGCAAACAGCATTCTTCTGCAAAAAGCGGCATACGAGACCAAGAAAAATTTACATTTAATTTATGTGTTACTCTTATTTTATGTAATCTATCGTTTCGTTTACTAGACAAAGAAGCGTTTGTCTCCTTCTGGAATGAATATGCGAAATGTAGTGCCATTTGCTCGTGAACATATAGAAAAAAGAATGAAAACGGAATTAAAAGACAAAAAAATGTGGTTGTGTGTGGACGAAACAACAGATCGTCAAAAACATTCTGTCGTTAATGTAATGGTTCGTACAATGGTACCACATCGACCGTCGTCCTCCTTCTTACTTGCTTCCAAAAGAGTTATAAATTGTACTGCCGATGAGATTTTAAAGGTGGTGTTAAACTCATTGAACAAATTTGAAGTTTCAACTAAGCAACTTTTAATGTTTATGAGTGATGGTGCCGCAAACATGCGCTCTTTAGGCCGATCTCTTAAAGAACACAGTGGTAACTTCTTACATGTAACGTGTAAAATCCATACTCTAAATCTTGCGGTACAAACGATTCCTACATGTTTTCCACTAGTAAATGCATTGATTGCTAGTACAAAGGCAATGTTTCTAAAGTCCCCGAAACGTACCTGACTATTTCACAAACTGTGTCCTGATTTACCTGAACCACCACAGCCGATTGTTTCACGCTGGGGAACATGGTTGCAGGCTGCGTTTTACTAGTGGATTCTGTTCAAATTGTGAATGATGTTCACGCACAGTTATGCGCTGCAGAAGGCGAAAGAAATTGGTGTGTAATACGAAAATTTGAAAGTGTTTTAGAGAAAGATTCCGATTTTCTTATATTAAGACAAATTTGTGAAGGTGCGTGTGAAGATGCATTAAGTTGTTTCAAAGATTATTTTAAATATGAAAATAAAACATCGCTAGATGTCGAACATTTTTGGCATTAAAAAACATTTATTCCGCAGGTCGCACTCACTTGACTGAAACAGGTGTGTAAATATGTCTAATGATTCAAATATTTAATAGATGTTACCCAGTTTGTGATTTCACGGAAGATTTTTAAAATGGTAAGTGTTTCAGCACGTTTGATAATTCATTTCTTACCTTCTATTTTATGTGTAAACTCTTATGCGTTCGCCACGCCTCTGGCTGTTATCGCATATTTGCCCAGGTTAGCAATGATGAGCAGTAAATATCATGTAGATAAATAAAAGTACAAGGAATTTTTAGTTTTCAAATTTTTACGTCGAAGAAATACAAGGTAAAAGTGTTATACTCCATGTAAATTTTTACATTGAAATTTACTTTTCTGCTGGAAATTTCATGTTGCAACGAAAATTAAGATACGGATAACCGGTAATTAAATTGCAGGATATTCGTACCGGAATTTATCTTTTCAGTGTAGTATGTCCAAATTGTTATAATATATAGCTAGAAAAATACGTCGACAAAAAAATTGTTAAAAGGTATGCCGTTTTATAGAGGTATTTATAAAAACAATAATTATTAGAGCTGCTCAATTTGCCCCAACAGCCAGTGGCGGGCGCATAAAAGTTTACACAAAATAAATGGTCAGAAATAAAATATAATACGTGCTCAAACACTTACCGTCTTAAGAGTCTTCCATGAAATCACAAAGTGAATAATGTCTGTTAAATATCTGCAACATTAGATATGTTTCTACGGCCGCAAATCGAATGCGGCGTGAGGAAAAAGTGTGTTTATATGCAGAAAACGAACGTTCTAAATCTAGTGACGTTATACTTGCGTAATTAAAATAATCTTTAGAACAACTTAACGGTTCTGTTGACGCACCTTCATAAATTTGTCTTAATGTGCTAAAATCAGAATTTTTCTCTAAAACACTTTCAAACCTTCCTAGAACACAAACAATTTTTGCGTCTTCTTCCGCGCATAGCTGTGCGTGAACATGTTGCACTATTTGCAGAGATTCCGCTAACGACACCGAAGGATTTTATAATTTTTCTATTGCCTCCACTAGTCCGAAGTAATTGTTCTGAATAGTTTTTAAATCCGTTTTAACCTGACCATCTTGAAATTTCGACTGGCTTTCCTTGATAGCCACAGTTTTCTTCGGATCGAATTGTAAAACCACGTTCGTAATATTCTTAAATATTTATGATAATAAAACGCGGCCTGTAACCACGTTCCCCAACGTGTAAGAATAGGCTCTGGTGGCTCATGCATACGGGGACACAGTCTGTGAAATTTGCGAATACGTTTTGGGGATTTGACAAACACTGCCTTTGTATGCGCTATTAAAGCGTCTACCTCAGGATAACATTTTCTAATACTATCTGCCACATGACTGAAAGCATGAATTTTACACGTAATATGTAACAAGTTAGCACAATGTTTTTTAAGAGACATCATCACTCATAAACTTCAACAGTTGGTTTGTTGAAAGTTCAAACTTTTCCAATGTATTTAACACTAACTTTGAAATTACTTCCGCAGTACATTGTTGTACTCGTCTGGAAGCTAATAGAATTCAAGGTGACGATTGATGTGGTTCCACTGTGCGTACCATTACATTAACCACAGAATGTTTTTTACGATCTGTTGTTTCGTCCACACATAACCACAGTTTTTTATCTTTCAACTCCGATTTAATTCCTTTTTCAACATGTTCACGAGCAGATGGCAGAATTCTTTGTAACGATGCCCGATTTGGTAATTTGCAGTCCGAATATTTATTCCAAAAGAAGACATATACTTCCTTGTCCAGTAAATTAAACGGTAGATTACATGCAATAAAGGTAACACATAAATTAAATTTAAATTTGCCATAGTGTCGTGTGCATATTGTTTTAAGAATGCTGTTTACTATTTACGTGACGTAGATAATCCCTTTTGAACCAACACATTAAAGGGATGTTACAAACTACACATTGAATTTTAACGCCATCATAATTTAGGTCAGGCATTTCTGCTATAAATTCTGTAACTTTGTCCAACATTGGTCGTTTTCGCGACGTAGGCAACATTTTAAAAACAAACGTAGAACTACGAAATAGTATTTACGGTAGCGTACATGTATACACAACAGATCTGGTTGAGACTCGCAGTTATACTGAGGGTTGTATCGAACCTCCGCCACTACCCGTTGGCGCTAGTGAGCAGCTTTAATAATTATCCATGTGTGCGTAATTTTGTAATTGTATACGTACAAAATTATTTCGATGAAGGTGACATAACCACGAAATAATTTGAGTGTTGTGTGTACAGATACATAAAGATTAACGTGATACTTGTACCTTTGTTTGCAAAGAATATTACAAAACTTACTACCTCAATAATCTGTTAGGAATCTTGAGAATCGCGAACGAGTGACAGGGATAACTGTATGGTTAGGTGCTAGAAATTATGACAAAAAGGGTAGGGGACAGAACAACAGACACCTCAACGGACTTACTCATGCACTTGCCTTTGCTGAATCTTCCTGTTAAAAAAGGAGGAAATATACTAGCAATTAGTTACAAAATACGAAAACGGAAAAATCAAAGCATTGTTGAATGTGTGGTGAATTGAATCGCAATTTATTTAGACCGCTAACATTGAAAACGTTATCAGCGAGATTTTTGTAATTTTCGCTAATCCCTAATACAAACAGAAATTTTGATATTCACCAATCTGTGGCAACTATTTTATTATTATTTTTTACCGAAATTTTAACGTTAGTTATCCAATTATAAAAATTTGTAAATCCATTATCCTACTTACCCATTATTTTCTTCATTTACATCTCACCGCTTATCAACCATCATCTCACATAACCTAAACTAGGACTACGATTGCGATTGCCCTGCGTTCACGCAACGAAAAATGTCGACGACGCGTGAAATGCACGATTCTAACATATATTTGTTTGACTCAACAAAATTATGTAAAAAAAAAACGGTTGCATTCAAACAAATTCAATCGTTGTTCTGCCTGTTGTGCTTTCAATAAAAAAACCCTTTGTTAAATTTAAAAAAAATTTATTTAAAGAAAATTATTTGTTTGATTCAAGAACTTTTTTCTTTGTGTAATGCGCCTTGGTTTTAAACTTAAGGAATTTAACTTAAATTTAACTGACGTGATGAAAATCCTATGACGCCAAAACAGTATTAATTTTTACTCTTAACACCTAACACAAGTGTTATATACTCGCCAAAGTTATTAAAATGACGAATTCCTTTGCATAAATCGAAGCTACTGCAAAAGTAACTAACAAAATGCAATAAAAAAATTATTGACTGGTTTCTTCGTCCTGCTGCACCAGATAAATTTCATCTTCCGAAATCGAAAGTACTTCTCGAAATGATTAAAATTCAAATTTGCTTTCGGTTGCTTCAAGAATGAAAAAGGCACCAAATTAGAATCGTTGTACCTATTATAACAGTAACCGGATCATATACATGCCCGTTCAATTTCGGCCTAGACTAATTTAAAATTAATACTCTTGATACACCCCAAGGCGTGGACAGTGAGAATATTAGAAAAGTGAATAGCGAAAAACCCGTTGAAATTGTATAAAAACTGCCCGTCACAGTAGCGGAGTATGACAGCCGCGCACAGCAAGGTAATAACAATAAATCAAGAAGAAGATAATTATACGTCTTTAGTTTCATTCTATGATTCGTATCGTTGACGATGAGCATTTAATTTCGTTAGATTGTTATGATAAGTTAGCCATATTTGCAAAACGAGGAAACAAACTCCTAGTTTGTATTAAACTGTTTTGATTTTATTAAAAGTCTTTTAAATTTACTCATGATCAGTGGTTCTAAAACTTTTTTGGGTAGGGAAACCCCTTTTTGGGGATTTTTTTTTTTCCCGGGAACTTTTTTTCGTAAGTGTTTCAATGTTACTAATTACTACAAAAGTTGTAAATTTGAATATACAGGCTGTCACAACCTTCTGGAATTGTAAAATTATTAGTATTATTTGGTTACGACGACAACACTAAACAAAAGATACTGCCGTTGACGTTTTTAAACTATTGATTCAAAATTTTGAACTCAAACAGCACTAGCATCCAATACTTTTTGGTATTAATATTCTTTGGTTACCATGGCAACAGTAAACAAAACATATGTTGACGATATTAGACCATTGATTCATAATTTCGAACCTAAGTAGAAAGAGTTAGGTAATAGGTATAATTTATATATAAGGGAAAAGCGAAAGAAACGATATATTTTAGCTGGCAGGATGTGAATATAACTGAAAACGTTTGTCAAATTATAGCTAAAATTTAGCTGTAGTGGAAACATTCTACCAACGTAGAAATAAAAGAAGAATTATAATACTAATACATATTTTTAGTGAAATATATTTATTATAATAAGGGAAATAATGTTTTAAAAACAGTTCATACAGAGTAACAATAAGTGATGTCAATATAAATGTCGGCATAAATTTAAAATCGAAACAAAAAATTAAAAATATATATCTATCTACAATGAACGCTAGACATTCTTTCCTTTTACTTCAATAAATTAGCTCAATCGTTTGTATTCTTCTTATCGTACTAACTCTTGCACACAGGAATTCTTACGTTATCCTTAATTTCCTACATAAATCATACATATTAACACTTTTTTATGTAATTCATTTTGCAGATAGCTATTTGGGCTTAAAGTTTCGAAGAACATCGATTTAAGCATGTTTTGTTTACTGTTGTCATGGTAACCAAATAATACCAATACCAGAAACCACGTGGATGCAAGATTCAAATGCAACATTCGCGTTCAACTATAAATATCCGTTATACTTTCAATATTAAACATCATTATATAAAAACGTTACAGGTGACAATTACATTTATGGAATTGGCAAAGTTTGGTGTTCAATACTGAACATTCTGTATATTTCCAATGCGTTTTAATACGTTGTCTAGGTAAAGCCAAGTATGTAATTTAATCTCATAAAAATTTAGGTAAAATGAAAAAATTACAGGGAAATTACCCTGCTCAGTACGACAGCAAAAATATATGCTTGAATAATGGAAAGAAGATTGAGAGAAAGTATAGAACAAACTCTTGAGGACTCTCAATATGGTTTTAGACCAAATAGACGAGTAATAGACGCGATTTTTACGATAAGACAGATCAAGAAGGCGTTGCATTAGGCGGTGGAGGTTCACATATGTTTCATTAACTTAGAAAAAGCCTTCGATAGATTGGACAGAGAACTTATATGGAAAACACTGCGGAAAAAAGGCAGTAGACGCAAAAACAATAAAAGGAATAAAGTGGTTATATAATCAAACGAGAAACTTTGTGAGGATGAAGCTTGAGAAGTCGGATTACTTTGAAACCACAAAGCGAGTAAAACAGGGCTGCATCTTAAGCCCACTTTTGTTTGCGGTAGTCTTAGATGAAGCCATAAAAGAGGCCAAGAAACAAATGACACCGTATACAGCTGGACATTGGAATTTGAACAAGGTGAAGATTTCAACAATAGAATACGCCGACGACATAGTACTTTTTGCAAAAAATGAAGAAAAGATGAATGAGAATCTAAGAATACTGAATGCAAGCTTAGAAAAGATACATATGAAGATAAGTCACGAAAAGACCAAGACAATGGTAATAAGCACGCCGAAAAAGAAACATCAAATAAATTTGAGCGGAACAAAAATAGAACAAGTCCACAGCTTTAAATATCTGGGCGCGATAATGAAAATGGAAGATTGGACGAAGAAATCAAAGCAAGGGCGGCAAAGACAAGCAAACTCTTCAACAGCATAAAGCACTCGTTCCTAAACAAGAAGGAGATTCACGGCCAAACAAAAGTATAGATTTTTAAAAACAGATACTTACGATCGGCTCGGAAACATGGACAATAATAAAGAACCAAAAAGGAAAAATTCAAAGCGCCGAAATGATTTCTTAGAAAAATTGAAGGAAAAACGAGATTACACAAAATAAAAAACAGTGTCTAGTAAAAAACTGCAGACAACACCAGTACAAAATATAATAGAAGAGGGACAATTAAGATGGTTGGGACATGTGATGAGAATGGGCGAAAACAGATCGGTAAGAAGAGTGTACGAAGCGAGAACAATCAAGAAAAAATGAAGAGGAAGGCCAAAGAAGACATGGACAGAGGAAGTCAAGGAAGCGGCAGAGAACGCAGAGATATCAAGTGGAGCGAAGTGCGCCGACAAGCATAAAATAGAAAAAGATAGAAGGAGGCATGGAAAAGGAAACCGGAAAAATAACTCAACTCGGCCCGCACCCCCTTCAACCTGACACTCGTGAGAGTAAACAGGCTTTAGGAATAAGTAAGTAAATAAAAATTTAGGCTAACTGCCAGAAATAGACATGAAACTCATATTACCTTTGTTTATTTCTAGATGAAGAAACTAAAAAAGAAGTAAAGTACAGGATGTTCTATTTAAAATAACAAAGTAGGTGTCGGGTTTGGAAGTTATCGATGATCCTGTATATCCAGAAATGTTTTTGCAGGATAGTTTATGGTGTCTATTACGTTATTTGTAGGCACTGTAGGTACAACTCTTTAATTCCATGAGATGGGGACACCATTCTACTGCCTCGTAACATCTCAATACATAAAACTATAAAATACTGTCCCCCATTCGAAAGAAAGTTAATTTAAACGTGTCCTTTACATATTACTCAAGCAAAAATGTGGTATCCGTTATGCAGCTTCGTTAAAAACTGTAAAGCAGATTTACTTATCATGTCAGAGTATCGTAATTCTTCGCGGTACAAACAAAGAACATTAAACTTCAAATCATTTTAGTAGGGGACGAAGTGTTTAACACGTAAGTACTTTTAATTTTCCCCCATAAATTAAACTATTCGCATTCTTATAATTCTAGTGATCGCGAATGGTACGAACAATGTCATCACGTTAAATGTTAGCTGAACAGTTACTTTTTCTCGTAAATACAGTTACCGAACTAGGAACAAAAGTTGAATTACTTGTTAAGCTGAGCACATGGTGTCGGCAAACTTAATATCGTATAAATTAATGTACTCTTAGTAAATATTTGTAATGTAATACTGTATAATTAATAACATGTATGAAAATATTAAGATAGCGAGATATATTGCTTGTGTATTATATTCACGACTGCAGAATATTAACAATTAGCAGTACCAGCATCGCGTGATTTTCAGCCGTTATGTAAATCGAATGGCGCATGACATGTGTGACATGGTGCTGCACTTTTTTTTTGCAAAATATACTGCCAGATAGAATATTATTTAGATAGATTGATGATAACGTATGGATAGTAGATAAATTATTAAAAAAAGAATTAAGCGTGGGCTTACATAGTTGCACTGAGAGAAGCATAGTGGTAAGGCAATATATTTATAGTTAACGTGTTGTGGTGGTATCCGTCCCATTTATGGTTCTCGCAACAAACACATACCTAGATCTTACTACAATAAACTATCTTTTTGTAGTTCGTTTTAGTAGATTTTACCAACACGCAATACGGCAGTGTGTGATATATTGTAGTGAAGAAAATTAAATATTTGTAGTTACTGTGGTTACACACAGTACAATATTCTTCTTGAACAAACATTAGTGTTAGAGGCAGAGAAACGTTTATTTGCATATCACGGCTGTCCGCCTCAATTCAAGACTATTACTGTTTCAATTATCCCCAATACAATAACTGTTTTAAATCAAAAGAAATATTTTCTTACATTAGCATTTTTCTCCGCTTAGAAGTATATACGTGTAAGCTGCTCAATTTGCGCCAACAGCCAGTGGCGGGCTCATAAAAGTTTACACAAAATAAATGATCAGAAATAAAATATAATACGTGCTCAAACACTTACCGTGTTAAGAGTCTTCCGTGAAATCACAAAGTGAATAATGTCTGTTAAATATCTGCAGATATGTTTCCACAGTTGTTTCGGCAAATCCAGTGCGACGTGAGGAAAAAGTGTGTTTATATGCAGAAAACGAACGTTCTACATCTAGTGACGTGATATTTGCGTAATTAAAATAATCTTTGGAACAACTTAACGGTTGTGTTGACGCACCTTCACAAACTTGTCTTAATGTGCCAAAATCACAATCTTTCTCTAACACACTTTCAAGCCTTTCTCGAACACAAACTTTTTTTGCGTCTTCTACCGCGCATAGCTATGCGTGAACATGTTGCGCTATTTGTAGAGATTCCACTAACGACACCGAAGGATTTTGTAATTTTTCTATTGCCTCCACTAGTGCGAAGTAATTATTCTGAATAGTTTTTAAATCCGTATTAACCTGACTACCTTGAAATTTCGACTGGCTTTCCTTGATAGCCGCAGCTTCCTTTGGATCGAATTGCAAAACCACGTTCTTAATATTCTCAAAATATTTATGATAATAAAACTCGGCCTGTAACCATGTTCCCCAACGCGTAAGAATAGGGTCTGGTGTCTCAGACATACGCGGGCACAGTCTGTGAAATTTACGAATACGTTTTGGGGATTTGACAAACACTGCCTTTGTATGCGCTATTAAAGCGTCTACCTCAAGATAACATTTTCTAATACTATCTACCACATGACTGAAAGCATGAATTTTACACGTAATATGTAACAAGTTAGCACAATGTTTTTTAAGAGACCGGCCTACAGAAAGCATGTTTGCGGCACCATCACTCATAAACTTCAACAGTTGGTTTGATGAAAGCTCGAACTTTTCCAGTGTATTTAACACTAACTTTGAAATTACTTCGGCAGTACATTGTTGTACTCGTCTGGAAGCTAATAGAATTGAAGGTGACGATTGATGTGGTTCCATTGGACGTACCATTACATTAATCACAGAATGTTTTTTACGATCTGTTGTTTCGTCCACACATAACCACAGTTTTTTATCTTTCAACTCCGATTTAATTCTTTTTTCAACATGTTCACAAGCAGATGGCACAATTCTTTATAACGATGCCCGACTTGGTAATTCGCAGTCCGAATATTTATTCGAAAAGAAGACATATGCTTCCTTATCTAGTAAATTAAACGGTAGATTACATGCAATAAAGGTAACACATAAATTAAATTTAAATTTGTCATAGCGTCATGTGCAATTTTTTTCTTGAAGAATGCTGTTTACTATTTACGTGACAGACAATCCCTTTTGCACCAACACATTAAAGGGATATTACAAACTACACATTGAATTTTAACGCCATCATAATTGAGGTCAGGCATATATGCTATAAATTCTGTAACTTTGTCCAACATTGGTCGTTTTCGCGACGTAGGCAACATTTTAAAAACAAACGTAGAACTACGAAATAGTATTTACGGCAGCGTGCATGTATACACAACAGATCTGGTTGAGACTCGCGGTTATACTGAGGGTTGTATATAACCTCCACTACTGCCCGTTGGCGCTAGTGAGCAACTCTACTCATTACTAGATAGTTGCGGGGTAGTGGCGGAGGTTTTCTTCTTTTGGAATAAATATTCGGACTGCAAATTACCAGGTCGGGCATCGTTACAAAGAATTGTGCCATCTGCTCTTGAACATATTGAAAAAAGTATTAAACCGGAGTTGAAAGATAAAGAAATGTGGTTATGTGTAGACGAAACAACAGATCGTAAAAAACATTCTGTGGTTAATGTAATGGTACGTCAGTGGAACCACATCAATCGTCACCTTCAATTCTATTAGCTTCCAGACGAGTACAACAATATATTGCCGAAGTCATTTCAAAGTTAGTGTTAAATACATTGGAAAAGTTTGAACTTTCAACAAACTAACTGTTGATGTTTATGAGTAGAGTAACCTAAACTTGCGGACTCGCATAGGCGTCGGTATTACGGGTTAATATAAGAATACGAAAAATTCATAAATAAACTAAACCGGTAGAGAAGCAGGCATGTAGTGTCGACCTTGAATATAAATCATGTTAAACCGCGCTGAGAGAATTTCGTTTAGTACCGGCTGAGCTGTTGCAGAGATTAGCCTAACGGTCAAGGTTATGTACTTACGTGTCGCTTTTGAAAATATAGCTGGTGTTTTTTGTGTGTTGTAGTATTATACCAAGTACATAGTGTATCGTTTCATATAGAACTAATATTTACATATCTAAGAAAACAATGCCTCGTAATAGATTTGCTACTAATGTACATAAGTATGTATCACTTTTTCCCCATTTAAAATATGACGGTAGTGCAGTTTTTTGCTTAATATGCAATGTTCGTTTGACTGCATTGGACAGAACTGATTGCCAGAGGCATGTCAATGGTATTCAGCATAAAAAAATGCAAGAACTGAAATACCTTATACACTATTCCTCATACATTTATTAATTATGTTTACCTCTTGTAATCTTCCGTTGTCGTTGGTGAGAAAAACAGCTTTTAAAACGTTTTGGCGACAATACGTTCCAAAGTACCATTACCCTCACAAACACAATTACAGAATCATTTGCCGCGAATGAAAGAGATGCTAGAAAATGTGTAAACGTGATTTGTGTTCCAAAAAATATGGATTACCGTGGATGAGACGACCGATATAAAGAAAACAGTATTGTGAATGTAATAGCTCGCGTTTTATCTAGCGAGAACACAGCATTTCGATATTTGTTAGCTTGCAAACGTGTTCAACAATGTACCGCGGAAAATATTCAAAAAAGTGATAATGAACGCTTTGAAAAAATATAAAATTGCCCAAGATCAAGTTGTGATGATTGTGACAGATAGTGCAGCAACGATGTTAAGTGTTGGGCGATCCTTAAAACATATATTTCCTAACTTAATACATATAACCTGCGTGCTGCATATTTTGCATTTAGTTGGTGAAGTTGTTCGACAACATTACAGAAACGTTGATCGGATGATTGGAAGTACTAAAGCAGTGTTTCGTAAATCTCCTAAATGTTTAAAAGAATTTCGTAAATTTTGTCCAGGTATTCCAGAACCTCCCGAACCAATTTTAACGCGATGGGGTACTTGGCTAACAGCAGCTTCTTACTATTTGATCCATTTTCAACAAATTCAATCAGTTATAATGCGATTTAATCGGAATGAATCCAAAGCAATTAGAGAAAGTCAAAGAGAATTTCAAATTCCTCAAGAATAGTGAACTTTTAAGTGATTTTGAAAAACAGTTTCTACATGCAAATGTAACTTCCTTAGATGTGGAGAGATCGTTTTCTATGTATAAGAATATTTTTTCTTGTCGACGCACAAGGTTTAAAGAAGTAACTGTGGAAACATATGCAATGATGCAAGTTTACAGTAGTTCACATCCTGATGCGTCTAATTTGTTGAATCATTAGCAAGTAAGTTTATTTATGAATTTTTCGTATTCTTATATTAACCCGTAATACCGGCGCCTATGCGAGTCCGCAAGTTTTGGTTACTCTATTTATGAGTGATGGTGCCGCAAACATGCTTTCTGTAGACCGGTCTCTTAAAAAACATTGTGCTAACTTGTTACATATTGCGTGTAAAATTCATGCTTTCAGTCATGTGGCAGATAGTATTAGAAAATGTTATCTGAGGTAGACGAAAGCGTCTACCTCAGATAAAGAAATAAAGAATAGCGCATACAAAAGCAGAGTTTGTCAAATTCCCAAAACGTATTCGCAAATTTCACACACTGTGCCCCCATATGCCTGAGCCACCAGAACCTATTCTTACACGTTGGGGAACATGGTTACAGGCCGCGCTTTATTATCATAAATATTTTGAGAATATTAAGAACGTGGTTTTACAATTCGATCCAAAGGAAGCTGCGACTATCAAGGAAAGCCAGTCGAAATTTCAAGATAGTCAGGTTAAAACGGATTTAAAAACTACTAAAAATTACTTCGGACTAGTGGAGGCAATGGAAAAATTACAAAACCCTTCGGTGTCGTTAGGGGAATCTGTGCTAATAGTGCATGTTCACGCACAGCTATGCGCCGTAGAAGACGCAAGAAATGTTTGTGTTCTAGAAGAGTTTGAAAATGTTTTAGAGAAAGATTCTGATTTTGGCACATTAAGACAAATTTGTGAAGGTGCGTCAACAGAACCGTTAAGTTGTTCCAAAGATTATTTTAATTACGCAAATATAACGTCACTAGATGTAGAACGTTCAGTTTCTGCATGTAAACACAGTTTTTCCTCACGCCGCACTCGGTTTGCCGAAATAACTGTGGAAACATATCTAATGTTGCAGGTATTTAACAGACATTATTCACCTTGTGATTTCACGAAAGACTCTTAAGACGGTAAGTGTTTGAACACGTATTATATTTTATTTCTGATCACTTATTTTGTGTAAACTTTTATGTGCCCGCCACTGGCTGTTGGCGCAAATTGAACAACATACTTTTTAACAACATTTAACTGTAAGTGTATGGTAACTTGTGTACTTTTTTGCCATAGTTTTTAGAGCTGCTTACACTTTTGGGGGGTACTATTTTACTATAAACATGGAGTACAGACAGCCACTTCAAAAGACTACAATAATAGGGTATATTTTCTACTTACTTCGATGCGTGTTACTGTAGTAACGGTCGATTCTGGTATATAGGATACACTAAAATTGTGGTACAATTTACTATACATTTATTTCGGTATGTTGTTCACGATACCAAGACTTATTTAATGTGCTTTCCTATCGTAGTTCGTAATCTCACTACATTTTGATCTGAATCTAAAAAGTACTCGAGTTTAATTACTTAATTTTTTATTAAATGATTCGTAAGATAGATCAGATAACTCAGTTTCTAACCCCTAGTTTACAGAATACTTCTTAATTCTGAATGAAGTTAATCTCGAATTAAAATTAAATTAATTGCTGTTTACATATGTATACATTTTGAGCTAATTTACTTCGTGATTAACTAATTAGAATTAAAATGACATTGGGGGCAATCGGCAGCAAAAAAGTATTTTAGCGTGTGTTAACGATTATATTTAGATGATCATCTGTTCTATTTTAAAGAAACTCCTGCTTACAAGAATTTCTTTAAAATAAGTTTGTGCTATTTCTTTGGTATTCAAATTTGTTCACTTTAATATTGATAGATGTCAACGTGGCATTTCAGGAATTAATCTAATTGATGACTAAATTGTCTAATCGTGATTAGTGACGTCACTAAATTAAGCTAATTAGAGATTAACGTGCTAATTCGTAATTAAATATTTAATTCGCTTTCTGTAAACTAGGAGTAAATATATTAAATGCATTGAATTCGAATCAATTTTATTCTTCAAATATGCTGGTTATTATTACTTATTGAAAATTTTAATGATTTGTTGATTTAAGTTATACCACACAGTAACTCTTCTTACCACCGGTTCCTGAATTAAGTTAATCCCCAATTAAAATTTAGTTCGTGATTAAATTGACAACTTAATAGATTTATGTAACATATGTTTGACATTTCGGAATAACAATCAAAAGGAACCGTTGATACCTCATGAAGTTCCAGATATTCCGTGGGAACAGATAGGAGTAGATATATTTGAAATATCAAAAAGAAAATATATTTTAGCAGTCGATTACTTTTCAAAATTTGTAGAAATGATGTTAATACCAACAACAACATTTGAACCTATTGTTAGTTTTTTAAAACAAATATTTACTAGGCATGGAATACCTAAAACCATTGTAAACGACAATGGTCCTCCATTTAGTTCTGCAGGTTTTAGTAATTTCTCAAGAGAGTGAATATTCACTCATAAAACATCAAGTCCCAGGTATCCACAGGCGAATGGACAGGTGGAGCGAACTATACAAACAGTGAAAAATATCATCAGGAAATCGGAAATGAATAACAACCACATAAACTTGAGTCTTTTAGAATTAATGAATACACCTATTTCATCCACCATACCAAGTCCAGCTCAAATATTATACAACCGGAGACTCGAGAACAATATTACCAATAAAAGGTACATTATTAAAACCCAAACCAACCTCTCTTTCAAATCTAAGAAAACAATTTCAGACAAGACAATATAAGATGAAACAAAATTTTGATAAAACTACTAAAACATTGTCAGGCTTGAGGAAAGGGGAGTTAGTTAAAGTCAAGAATTTTAATGGTTGTAAGTGGTTAGATGGAGTTCTAATAGGGAAAAGAGACAATTATCCTAGGACGTACAACGTTAAAATATTCCAGACTAATAAAATAGTTTGTAGGAATAGAATTCATTTAATAACCATGAAAAGACAATGTAAGAATACCGAATTAAGACAAATATATTCAGACTATGATCTACCACCCTCTGTAGTACCCACTAATAATCAAACTGTGACGCAAAACCATAATACAAATGTTAATAGACAAATATCTGTAAAAAATATAGTCACAATGCACACGACAGACTAGAAGTGGACGTAATGTAAAAGCGCCAACTCGTTTAGATTTGTAAGCTAATACGTTAAATTTATTGTACTTTAAGGACTATATATTCAATTGACGTTTGCTTATTTTTTAGTTTTCTTTAAATAAAAAAGGAAGATGTTGTAATAATGTTAATTTGTTATTGTAAAGGTTGGTAACGGCGTATGAAAATAAAGAGTCAGTCGCCAGTAGCACTGAGATCGTGTTGAAGTACAGTCCCTGGCCATATTACTTGAAACATTTCATAAATCAACCCCTTCACCTGGAAATTCCCATCCTATTATAGTGATATTCTTTTGCTTTGAATCCGATCGTTCATGGAGGGACTAGATTATTGTATCAATAAAAAAAATACCAGAGAAATGATATTTAGAAGAGCAAAGTACGTATATATAAATATTTAAGTTATCAACTTACATTTAGCGAGTTCACAGTTTAGAGAATGCATCGATATTTTTTAAAATATTTCGTCATAACCGTATAGCAGCTAAGTTGTGGAGTATCGTTAAGTGTTTTGTGTTGATATATCGTTATTGTAAAGGTAAAATTATTATTCTATCTCTCTCTTAATGATTAATTATTTGGAATTTGAGAAAAATTGAAATATTTGGGGTTTTTTGTAGAAAATGCCCGGGAAAGATTTAACAAGTGAATAAAAAGCCCCTATACAAGCTCTTCTATAATCAAACAAACATTCACAACGAGAAATTGCAAAATTACAGAAAGTATCTCTTTCTTCTGTATTGCGTTTAGCTAGAAACTTAAACGAAGGAGCTAGCACATCGACACAAAGACGGGTAAAATGCGGTCGGAAAAGAAAAACTTCGAAGAGATCTGACCGTGAAATTGTTCATCAGGCCTTGAGCAATAGATTTGCTACAATTAAAATGATTCAAACAAATTTACAAGAGAGAGGAATAGAGATTTCGAGCAGAACTGTCAGGCGCCGATTGCGCGAAAATCGCCTAACGGGCCGAAGACCTGTAAAAAAGCCGCGTTTAACAAAAAAATGAAATCTGCTCGTCTCAACTTTGCAAGAGAATATCGACATTTCACAGACGAGAATTGGAAAAAGGTGAATAACTTAACAACATGATTTTTACTGAATTAATGTTTGCATTATTTAATAGGTTTTCTTTAGTGACGAGTGCTCGCTCGGTGTGTTAGCGCAGGGAGCACAATTTGTTCGTAGACGACCTGGCGAACGTCTCACAGAGTCCACGGTTCTTCGAACTGTAAAACACCCTCCGCAGGTAATGATTTGGGGAGTGATTAGTGGAGACGGACCCGGCCCTTTGTATTTTGTAGAAGGTACAATGCGTCAAGAGCAGTACATAAATGTGTTAAAAAAACATGTTATTACCGTATTTTAAGCCAGGCGCATACCGACAGGGCGTATATTTATGCAAGATAATGCTCCTTGCCATGTGGCAGAAAAGGTTAAGAAATTCTTTGAAGACAATCACATACCTCTTTTACGTTGGCTCGGAAATTCACCGGACCTCAATGCCATCGAGAACGTATGGAATCGACTAAAAAGTAAGGTATATGAAAGAGAAAACCTTACAAAGGAAATATTAATGAAAAATATAAAGGATGTATGGGAGAACGATGAAGATATAAAAGAGACAATCATATCTTGCATTGAAAGTATGCCCCGAAGAATTAAGGGTGTCATTAAAAATCATGGGTTATGGATTAAATATTAATTACTTATTTAATATATACATATATTACATATTTTTACAATATATTTTATAAATAAAAAATATAATACATGTATAGTTTATATTTTATTATGAAGAAACTACAAAATATTGAGTGTTTCAAGTAATTTGGCCAGGGACTGTACAGTTATTTTATTGATGCCCTATCCTTTCAATTAAAACCACAACAGATGGAAGTAACCTGTTCAAGTAAAACGAAACCAAAGCAGAAATAATACAATAGGCCATTAGGCCTCAGTGTTAAGGATGTTAAGATTAACCCTGCTTGGGTAGGAATCAATCAATCAATCAATCAATTACTGATTTAATAGCTCTCAAATATTGAAAACATTAACAAAAATACAATTTTTTGCCACATTTCGTTTATTCATTTCCTTGTGCTTATAATTCTTAACATCTGATGAATTTGTAGGTCTATTCAGGAACAAAAACATTGCATCTGTAAACTACGTACACGCAAGCCCAAAACACACACCAGCACTCAAACACACACAACCGCATGCGCACAACGGATAGACAATGCGAAGTGCTAAAATGGCATACAGTATAATTAATTGAGTTCAAAATAAAGTGAGCTAAGGTTTAAGAGTGTCATATTTAATTCGTATATGTTCAAATAAAATACGATGAAGTGCATGTGCTTTCTATTTAAAACGCATCTAGCACACAACGTCAAAAGTCAGTTGAAACCTATTTTTTCCCCAGCAAATATCGTCGAGAAGAAGGTTAACCGTTAAATTATTTTTAGTGAATAATCGAATTTTTATCTCCGATAATCTCATTCGATATTGACATTAATTTATATTTGAAATCGTATTAATAGCAGCGGTTGACCTAGTCTTCTTTCAATTATACTTTACCTACATTCCGATTGTACGTAAATACGTATAAAACGCATCATAAAAGTGTATTTCCAGAGATATTAGCGTTTAGTTGGGTATAGTCGGAAGAATTTGCAATGATGTAAAAAAAATCTAATTCTAGGTATAAATTGACGGATTACGTTCAATATACCGTTTATTACTTCTTTTACTTTACCTTTTAGATTCGCGAAATGACCCCAATTATTTAATTCTTCTGTTTTGCATTTTATCATTAACTTGTACGTAGATAGAGTTTAAAATGTGAAAAAGTTGTAACTGATGCAAATGATACGTGTATGTGCTAAATTAATTAAAATATTTAAATGAAGTTCCGAGAATATGTAAGGACATTGACTATTAGCAGTTGGTAGTGAGTCGGTTAGTAACCGTGGACAATAATTACATCTATGGTATCGGTCAATAACATTGATATACATGTAATGTATGTTTGTTTAATGCAAGTTTAATCATTACTCAGTACAGTGTTATTAATAGACCACCTATAAAACTGCCCTTGTTTACAGAATACATCAATAATTAAAAAATCATTTACTTATTTGAATGATAATATAAAATGTTTAAAATTTAAGATGTAAAGAGGAGCTGATCTAACAACAAATATTCTTTTTCATTCCAGACTCTTAGACAATTACAATGTTTCATCCTAAGATGATCAAAAAACCATTTCTTTTTGTAATTTAAATCCCGACAAAAAACATCGCGGACAAGCAAACAAATTCACAGAACTTTTGCAGTGCAAAAATATACATATACAGTACCTTTATTCCTATAGCTTGTTTAATTCGTATAAAAACAGTGTTTTTACAGATTTTTTCTGTAGTATGTTCGAGAACGTTCACTTAATTGAATCATTAAAGTCGAAATTCAATGGTTAAAATATTTATGTATCAAAATAAAAGAAAAAAGGTTTGCTTAAGTAAATAATTTATATACCAACAATGCGAGAAAAACTGCCTAGCTTGTGATAGTTTTTGTGTTGTATTGCCTTGAACACTCTATTTTACAGCGCCATCTACTAGAAATAAACTAAAGTAACTGTGAACGTGTAATTCTATAGATTTGTAGTTTATGAGAATCTACCGTCATATTTGAGATTTATTTAATATATTGTTGGATAATTAGTGATCACACAAAGTGACTAATATTGCAAAGTATATTTAACTAAAATAAACGTCCACACATTTGGCAACACTCGTCTCTAAGTGCCGTATTCATAGACAATAAGAAATCTCAAGGAAAAATTCGACTTAGGTAAGGACACCTTACACTTAGAGCAACATTGTATTTCATAGTTGCAATCTCGATTTACTTCGTTCATTCTCGGATAAGGATGCATTCTCTAGAATTGATGAAAGGATTTCTATTAAACCATACTGTTATAAAATTAGCTACTGACCACCATTTACTAGCGTCACAGAAGTGGTGATATAGGTAAACCCGTATCTTCTGTAATTGGAGGGACAATTGAATAGAATTATGTTATAAAAAACTGTTTCTGAATAAATTAGATTCTAATAGCGTTAGTTGCTATCCTTTATTGAATGATTATTTTCAAATGCAGTTTGTTTGGTTAGTAAGAAGGGGTTGTGGATTAATAATATGTGGTCAGACATTTGAGTTTTCATGAAACTTATTTGTTACAACAAAGTAATTTAAAAAAAAATATGACAACCCCGTCATCCACTTGCCCCTTCAATTGTTCATTAACAAGTAACAATTAAATATACTGAACGTTTTTTTTTGAAAAACGATATCGCATTTTAAATTCTTCATTTCTAAAATATTCCATAGGATTTTCTACAGTGTCCGAATTATGTTTCCGGACAAGCAAAAACCCTTAGTGCGCAGCCCGCCTCTAATGGGAGGAGTGAATATGTGTCATCATTATCATTCTGTATTTAATCTCATTTCAACGATAGATTCAAAGTAAAGCGGATCGTCTTTGTAGTTTATATCTCTTAATGCCGAGCCTTGTTCATAACCAGGACTCGGCAAACGAACGGGATGACTCACAGGCAGCTGACAAATATGAATGAAATACGTTATTTGTGAAAAAATGTGAAAAAATTAAGGTATTTCATTCATACTTGCCAGCTGCATGTGAGTCATCCCGTACGTTTGCGGAGCCTTGTTTATAACTACAATATATATATAGGCTGGGGCACCACATTCGCGTCGGTTTATATACGAAAAACGGTAAAGTATTTTTGTTAGATGCTATGTAGGTATATTGGAAGCAAGTTTTAAAATATACAGGCTGACTCAAAAGGAAGTTACACACCAAAGTTATGAAAATTTAAATGGAATACCCTGTATATTATTGCATATTTTGATAGTGGGGGCTAAATAATGGCAAGTTACTGCTATGTTTCCTATACCTAACTCAAGCCGTTTTTAAGATATCTAAGAATTCTTGCCAATCTTACGTATTTAAGCTAGATATTTCTAATTCTATTTATTTTTAATCAAAGCATTAGACTTGATGATAAAATAAAAATGATCCCTAAAAATTATACAGGGTGGACAAAAATATACTTTTTATTTGGACTATCATTAGTCATATAACTTTCTTATATCTAATGGAACACCCTACTTATATCTTATACTTTCTTAGTAATTTAACATTTTCGATTTCGAATATTCATTTCTTGCCTTTATTTTTCGAAAGTAGGCTTTGACGGAACTGACGTTATTATTACTTACAAACGAACATTATTTGACAGTAGTCCTTAATTAAACCATTCTCGTTCTCTGAGATTGTTTAAAAGTCCTTTTAAAATGAGAACTTACTCATAAGTAAAGCTGGCCACGAGCGGTACCGCGCAGTGGCGTAGAGTCGACCAGGCCTCGCGTTCCACTAGTTATTCTGCTAATAGAGATGTTTGCTGCCGCAAATAATTTCGCTCATCTTTTAAATAAAAATTAAATAACACGTGCTCAAACACTTACCATTTTAAGAGCCCTTTTGGAAATCACAAAGTGAATAATGTCTGTTAAATATCGCAACTTTAAATATGTTTCAACTGTTGTTTCCAAAACTAGTACGGCATGAGGAAAAAATGCGTTTATATGCAGAGAACGAACGTTCTACATCTAGTGACGTAATTTTTGCGTAAGTAAATAATCTTTCAAATAACATAGCGATTCTGTTGACGCACCTTCACAAATGTGTCTTAATATGCCAAAATCAGAATTTTTCTCAAAAACACTTTCAAATTTTCCTAGAACAGAAACATTTTTTGCGTCTTCAATCGCGCATAGCTGTGCGTGAACATGTTGCCATTTGTAGAGATTCTTTAACGGCACCGCAGGATTTTGTAATTTTTCTATTGCATATGCTAGCCCGAAGTAATTGTCGGGAAAGATTTTAAATCCCTTTAACCTGACTATCTTGAAATTTCGACTGGCTTTATGGATAGCGGCAGCTTCCTTGTATCGAATTGTAAAACCACGTTCTTAATATTGTCAAAATATTTATGATAATAAAACGCGGCCTGCAACCATGTTCCCCAACGAGTTAGAATAGGTTCTGGTGGCTCTGGTATACGGGGCACAGTCTGGAATCGCGAATACGTTTCGGTGATTTGACAAATATCTGCTTTTGGGATACGCTATTAAAGCGTCTACCTCAGGATAACATTTTCTAATACTACCTGCAACATGACTGAAAGCGAATTTTACACGTAATATTAACAGGTTAGCACAATTTCTTTTTAAGGAGGGCCCACAGAAAGCATGTTTGCAGCACCATCACTCACTAACATCAAGAGTTGGTTTGTTGAAAGTTCAAACTTGTCCAATGTATTTAACACTAACTTTGAAATTACTTCGGCAGTATATTGTTGTATTCGTTTGGAGACTAATAGAATTGAAGGTGCCGATTGATGAGGATCCAATTTGCGTGTCATTACATTAAGAACAGAATGTTTCTTCCGATCTGTTGTTTCGTCGACACATAACCACAATTTTTGATCTTTCAACTCCGATTTTATTTTTTGTTCAATATGTTATAATTCTTCGTAACGATGTTCGACTTGGTAATTTGCACTCCGAATAGTTATTCCAAAAGCAGATAAATGGTTCATTGTCTAGTAAATTAAACGGTATATTACATGCGATAAACGTAACGCATAAATTAAATATAAATTTGTCATTGTCTCGTGCGCAATTTCTTTTTGAGACATGCTTTCCACTATTTACGTGTCGTAGACAATGTTGTCTGGACCAACACATTAACGGGATTTTACAGATTACACATTTAATTTTAGCACCTTTATATATTAAGTCTGGAATCTCTGCAATAAATTTTCGAAGTTTGTCCGACCGCGGTCGTTTTGCTGACGAAATCATAATTTTTCTAGGACAGATAAACAATTGCGCAAATGACCGGCAGCGAAAATGTCCGTACTGCTCCGCAGACGAAGTAATACTACCGTTCCTCTCGGTCCGAACTGATTCTACGCCGATGCGCGGTACCGCTCGTGGCCAGCGTTACTCATAAGAGAGGATTGATATGATTTGTGTAATTGGGGAGTGTTTAGAAAATTGCTTGTTAACATCAAAGGTTTATGCTCAAAAATTTCCTAACAGACGTCATCCTGACAAGCGTTCGTTAGAAAATTTGCTGCAAGTTTTTCGAAGGACAGGAAGTGTGCCATAAAAAAATTAAGCGACATAAACCAATTACCGGAAAAGAAGAAAATGAATTTTTCGTTATGGAATCTCTAATTGAAATTCCGCATACAAGTCAGCGAATAACGAATGAAACTACAGGAACAAGCAGACGAAGCAACGGAAGAATCATAAAGAAACAAATTTTATCCATACCACATAAATTGCATCAGCAACTTTTAGAAGTAAATTACGACCGAAAAATTTGACTTAAAAATCTTATTTTATTAGAAAGGTAATCTGAAAAGTTTCAAGTCTCCACATGGAGATGGTGCTACTCGCCAATTCTCATTCTGGTAATATAATTGCGCATGCGTTGAAAATTTTTTTTTTTAATTTCAGCCATGTTGGGCGCTCAGTTATTGTTTAACAGTCGTTTCTGTCAGTGTTTCTGTAAAAATGGAAAAATCGAATATCGAGCAGTCACTAAATTTATGCATTTGAAAAGGAGTACGCTTACGCAAATGAAAGCCGAGATGGACGCTGTTTACGGGGATACTGCATCATCATTGGTCACAGTGAAATTTTGGGCAGCTGAATTTAAACGTTGTCGTACCAGCTTGATTGACGATGAACGTTAGAGACAGTAAAACACTGCAACCACTACCGATAACATCGGAAAAGTTCACCAAATGATGCTAGACCACCGTCGAATTAAGGTTAGAAAAGCAGCAGAGACTGTGAGCATCTCCAAGGAACGTGTTTGTCATACATTGACTGAAGATTTGGGCATGAAAAAGCTAACTGCGCGTTGGGTGCCGCGTTTGCCCACTCAGGACCAAAAACGCATTCGGACGAACATTTCCAGAGTCCTGTTGAAGCAGTTCAAGCGAAATAAGTCGGAGTTTTGGCATCGTTTAATAACTGTAGAAGAAACTTGGAAACACCATTACACTCCTAATGTCAATGCAATTGCAAAACAAGGTGCCAACTACTATTTGGACGGACTAAAGAGATAGGAGCATCGCTGGGAAAAGTGTATTTACTTAGAGAATAGGAATGTGTGCAAACTATCGGACAAATAGGAGGCGAACCACTATGTGATATAACGTCACAGAAACACACTTCAACTTTTTAAAGTTCGTCAGTAACATGCTATCTTTCAGTTCTTAACTGAACACATCCTAACAAGCATAATAACTAGAGTTTGTGAAAAAGGTGGTACCGATTGACAGTAGCGTAGCGGTAACGGCATGGGTAGGGGTAATTTTCAACTCGTAGTCGATCTCGACAGTACCGCGAGAGAGTTCAAAGCGACAGTACCGCGAGAGGGTTCAAAGCGACAGTACGTTGCACGCCAAATAAGTACGCGGAGAAGGGACGCCCAAACGGTGTAACGTTCCCTTCGAATGTGAATAAATACCTTAGGCATTTCCCGGTATTAGAATATAGAAGTCCGTATATTTATTGCACAATATGCTATAGTGGATTGCTAAGTCGCGATAGGTTTGAATGTAGAAAACATTGTAAAAGTAAACGTCATGTATTGAATTTAAGAAACAGTATTCCATACTGGCAATTTTTATATGATTTTATTTTTATGTTAAGTGTGTGCAACATCCCACATCTAGTGTCTAATTAAAACTTTCGTCTTTTTTGGGCTAAGTACGTTCCCTCATGGAAGCTGCCAACATCTACGCAATTACGATACAATTTGCCACGCCTGCAAGGCAACGTAAATGCTCAGAAACACAGCGTCATTCATGTTGTAGCGCGTCCTTTGAAACGTAATGGTCCACCAGCTTCATTGTTGTTATCCAGTAAGAGGATTCAGAAAACTAATGCAGAAACCGTTGTCAAGATAATAAAAGATTCGTTGAGAGAATTTTGTATCACAGGAACCCAAGTCACAATGTTCGTTACTGACGGAGCCGCAACAATGCTGAGAGTTGGTAGGATGTTGAAAATATGCTTTCCGACTCTTCTTCACATAACATGTCATATACGCATGTCACCTCGTAGCAGAAACCATTCGAAAGAAGTATCCGATGGGGGATAAGTTAATAGCATCTACCAAAAAAGTGTTCATCAAATCTCCCAAACACATCCGTGTATTCAAACAATTGTGTCCGAAATTACCACCACCACCTCAGCCTGTAATAACGCGATGGGGAACATGTCCCCAGGCAGTATCTTACTATCAGAAATATTTTTCACAAGTGAAAAATGTCATCTTGAAACTTGATTCAAATGATTCTGCAACTGACGAACACTATAGGAGTCGATGTTGCTCAAAAATTTGGTGCAATTTTAACGAAAAATCCCGATTTACAAAAGGTTCGGTCTATAACTGAAAATCAAGAGTGCCCAGATAAGGAAAAGGAATATCTGACATTTGCAAATATTGCTTCACTGGATGTCGAACGACCATTTTCGAAGTATACGACAACGTATTCACGACACCGTCGACGGCTGAATGAATCGACAATGGACGCGTTGCTGATGTTGCAATTCTACGCAGCTTACCAGGGCGGTTGCCAATTGCCACAGTGGACATCAAGACGGCAGGAAAAGGTAACAATATTATTTTTCACTAATATTGTATATTACGTACCTACTTTTATGCGGTGCGCCACTGCCGGTACCACCTTTTTAACAAACTCTAATAATATCTATGGGTTGATATTAATACAGCCATACCGAACAATGCGATTGATCAACCCCAAAAGGATCATCACCTATGTAATATGATGTTCTCACCTGAGATGCACTAAACCGCATAATAACTAGAATATGTAATTTCTATTTGAATAAAACCAGAGACAGAATGCACAGTATATTTTATTCCTTATTAGTCTAATTTATCAGCCTACAGTCTGTACAAGTTATACAACCAAACATTAACAGTGAGGTACAAAATAATAACTATAATAATAGTACTAATAAAATCACAATCGTTATATTATAGTAAAAAATAATAATCGCTACAAAATAAAAACGATCGAATGATGGTTTATAAAAATTATTTTACATAATATACAAAGATAAATGTTTTGGATAATAGCAATCTGGAGTATAATAGCAGTAGTAATGCTAATAAAACCGGTGATAAAATATTATTGACTAAGCTAGAGCAGAAGCTGGCAACGAACTGTGTTTCGGTTTCATTTTGTTAATGAATATCTTTATGCAGCCATTAAAATCAGCCGATATCAACACATAACCACCACAACCTTTAGTACGTTGTTCAACCATCGGATCGTTTTCCTAGAAAATCATTTACTAAATAAAATATTTCAGGACTTACACTACCGGCCATTGAAATTAGGACAACTATTAGTACAATTTTAGAGTAGGGTAGAGTAAGGTAACTGGAACATGGTTTTACAAGTTTTAAGTTTAAACTTACATGTAAAATTTGTTTTTGCAGCTAGAGAGGTAAATTTTCTACGGTGTGTTCTTTGAAGTATTATGCATAAGTATTATATATTTTGTGGAAATATGAATTCGTTTCTGGAAATTATTTTTTAATTTTTTTTCTTTAGGTGGTCCCAGTTAGCCGAAAAAGTGGGCAAGTAGAACCACCCCCCTTAATTCTTATTCATGTTGCATTGTACATTTATGCGGATAAATGGGGCCATCAGTATTATATTAAGAATATTTGCTTAAAATTTCAGGAAAATATCTTTATTTGCTCAAGAGTTACAAAGATTTGTAGATAAGAGTAACAAACTTGTTCGTAATATCCGGGAGAAATCTTATCGAAAAAATTAAAAGTATTAATACAAAACATTTTATTACTTACTTGTGGTGGTCACGCCATTTAAATATTCAAACTAATTTTTGCATTTGTGGAATACTGAATATTCCCCTTTTGTTAATTAAAGTAGAAGGTGGTATTATTTTCAGAATATCATTTTCACTGTAGAATAATTCATCTGGAATGGTTGGCCACTTCCAGGTAGTACATAATTTACCATATTTTTCCATACAAATATAGGGAAATTTTTATTTACCCATTTTTTTGTTCTCTTTTGACCTGGCCGGGAAAATGAGCCCCATTATACGAGGATAAGTCAAAAATTACTTACAATTTTAGTTCCACAACTGTATTAAACAAAGATAGGTGTACCACAGATACATTATTTTTCGCTAATTCTCCACCTTTAGCAATGCACTTGGTCCAGCGAGCCACATGCTCCTGTATGCCTTCCTGGTAGATTAGGTTTTCGGTTGGTCGTGAAGCCACTTTTGCACCGCATCCCGAACGTCTATGTCTGAGTTCATCGTGGATAATTTAATAGGCAGAACCGTGACTGTTGTTTAAAGAGGATGCAACCTCAGCTATGGTAACTCGCCTATTTGCTGTAACCATCTCTCGAGCTTGCTGAATGTTGTCGTCGGTGGTCGAGGTTGACGGCTGTCCAGCTCCCTCTTTTTGTGTTACGCTCGTGCGGCCACTTTGAAACATTTCGATCCACAAAAAAACGCTTTTACGAGGTAAAGCGCTGTCCCCGTATTATGACAAAAGTCTCCGGTGAATTTCAACACCTTTCACACCCTCTGACCGCAAAAATCGGATCACTGCTCGTTATTATTCTTTGGTGCAAACTAATAGCGGAGCTGACATGCTTATGCTGTTGTAGCTAGCAGACAAATGACGCGATCGTGATTAAATTCCGTACACATGACCACAGAGGCGCCAACCCAACGCATGCGCTAGCGGCCGCCACTACGATAATAATATTTGACTTCAATTACTATATCATCTTCATTCGATTCGTCATCTAGCATGATACTACTGTTATCTGTGTTACTGGAACTATCACTTCTCCTTCGAAAAGGTTTCTTATTTTCTTTATTTGCTTGTACATCTTTAGCCTTATTTGCTTTCACCTCCTCCTGCTTTTTTGTGTTTTCCACAAATTCGGATTTCGTTACAATCTCTGCCCCTTTGCATATTCTCCTACGCTTTGTTGTCGTTTCAGCGGACTGGGTGGGTTTCACATACTCCAACAGAATGCTTTCAAATGATTTTTCATAATTCTTTTTTTTTGAGCTGACACTGAGGGTTGAATTTGCTGTAAAATTGGTCGTTGTGGAGGCTGTTCGCTTATCGAAGAACATGATGGTTCCTGTGGCAGACAACCTGAATTTATGTTTTTGAGAGTAAGATCCACACAACTTTGCTCTAAACTAATTGTGGCAATACTGTTCAGCTCTGAAAACAGTGAAACATCAGCATTTGCAAGATTATTCGTATTGCCACTCGCATTTTCGGGAATTTCTTTTCGCATTATGTGTCCCTCTCCATTTTTCCCTGCTCTGCAAATATGTTTGGTATCTTTTTAGATCATCAGGCTTATAATTATTTTTGTCAACAGCATCGAAATTCACAGGACTATTCTTTACTTTAAGCATATTTTCGTCATAAATCCCATTTTTTCTGAAGCCGTTGATTATTGCTTCCTTCGGAACATTCTCAAAAGCTGTGTTCAGCAGTTCCACAAAAAGAGCATTGGGAATTGTCTTTCGTGGATGTGACCGCTGCCACTTTACGAGGCTAGCATCCCACCTAGCTTTAAGAGATTTGTTAACTGCCACGTCAAGCGGTTGTATGCAATGAGTCGTATGGGGGGGGCAATTTTAGTATAACAATATTATTCTCCATTGCTGTATTTATTAAATCACTGCTGATGTGGCTTACATGTCCATCATAAATTAAAAGGACTGGCCTTTCATCTGGAATAACTTGGAGAAACATTTTAGTAAACCAATTAGCAAATATTTGAGTGGTCATCTACCCCTTTTTGCTAGCCGAGTAACCTGTTTTATCTTGCATCTCATTGCTAAACCAAGATTCCAGAATATTTTGTCCCTTAAAAACACAAAAAAGGGGAAGTTTGTTACCTGCAGCAGAGACGCATATCAGAATAGTAGTATTTTCGCGACCACGTGATGCTGCCATTCTTATGGATCTACCTCCAGTATGTCCCACAATTTTTGTCTTAGATGGGTCGTGCACCATCGAGGTTTCATCGCAATTAAATATTAAGCGAGCTTTATTTATTAAATCAAGTTCTGCGATTGTTTTAGAAAGTAAATGATAGAAACCATTTACTACAAAAGGGTTAATTTGCTGCATTCGTACAGTTTCCACGGATTGTGCCTATTTTTATAGAAAGCGTGTTTCGCTTTTTAAATGCTAAGAACCAGTTCTCGCCCGGTCTACAATTTTTAAAAGGAGTTTTGATATTATTTAATTGTATGAAACGTTGAACGACATCCAAAACCTCCATTCTGGAAAGCCCAAAATCCCATTTTTCCATGGCTCCTAAAGCATTCGCCAAAGATCTTTCCTGTTCTTGGCTTAATGCTGTTTTACCGCCACCTCCTTTGCCGTCCCCTGAAATGCTTCCTTTTCCCCGAGTGCCCTTCCAGCAATGAATGAGTGTTGATCTAAGAATTTGAAAAAGTTTGCTGCACCTCTGGTTGTCCGCTTTCGTGCTTGTACACTTTCAACAGCTAACTTCAGTTGGTCCCTTGTATATTTATTTCCACATCCCTTGTCAGTCTTCCTTACATACTTCCCCATAGCACCTTGCCTAAATGTCCTAAAAAATTGAAGTAAGTATGTCTTCACAAAATATCAATATTATCTGTGATAGGGTAACCGGGACCATGATCCCAGTTCGACTAAGGGTGTGGTCCCAGTTCCCCGAATTTAAATAAATAATTGGCCAACTGGGACCGCCAATTTATAACCTCAAATATAGCCAAGGCTGCATTTATCCTTAATTTATATATGAAAATAATGTTTAAACTAACCTTGTGACCTTTTATATTTCTGTCAATAACTAAGTCCTGTTTTTCACATTTTCTTCAGTAGTTGTTTGAAGCACGTTGTTTAATCACAGAATGCGCTGTCAGAAATATGACGTCAGATTTTTTCGACAGGTCTGCAGATGGCGCTATCATCTATTGTTGTAAGTCTCTAGGTAGGTGTAGGATAGAAACCGTATACAGGGGACCTCAAAATGTTTCTTTTCCCAAAGATATAGGGGGTGGTTCCACTTGCCCCGTGGTTCCAGTTACCCTACTCTACCTTACCCTTAGTATTACTGTAAAACTTCTACAACAAAGTTGGGATAACAATAAAGTATTTAAGACGGAAATCCTCATTAGAACAAATGTTATACAGAGAAACTTCAATTTATCCTAATAGCAAGTGCTTAGATCATTAGAAACGATATTTCTAACTACGACAAAGACGCCGTTCTATCCCGGAAACCAAGAGTATAGGCCTATAAACATATTTACAAACAGTACTCGAACTCTGTGGCAGTGGAAGCTATCATCATCAGCAGTAAAACTGAACTCCAGCGCACGTAAAGTATTGTGGTAGAGTTTTTAATGTAGTATTTCAACGTTTACAAAAATGCCGATAGGAAAGCCTACAACTGTAGAAAAGCGATCGGCTATTATCACATTACACGAGGAAGGATATTCCGTGCGTGTGATTACGGAAAAATTGCAAGTTACACAATCAACTCTGCATTATGCTATTCGCCGATACCGAACCACCGGGACATTAGAAGACCGTAGTCGCCCAGGTCGGTCAAGAATGACAACGCGTGCGGAAGATCGACGCCTTATAGTGCTAAGCAAACGAAACGGTACCCGAAATCGTAGCAGAAATCAACAGGGAACGCGAACCACCGATTTCTGTAACCATCACTAAACACCACTTAAGAGAAGCCAGTCTTTACGGTCTCGTTGCGGTAAGAAAACCTTTGCTGCATCGTGGAAACTGGCAAAAACGACAACAGCAGAAAATTATACGAATTGAATAGAAAAAAAATTGAGAAATGTTCTTTGGACTGACGAATCCAAGTTCGAAGTGTTTGGTTAGAAGCGTAGTCTTCCTGAGACGAACGATAGACGAAGGATGTTGCGCGATTGCGTCGTTTCCCGGAGATCTAGTAAAAATAGACGGTATTATGCGCAAAGAAAATTATAGACGAATACTAGAAAAGAACGCTATTAATTGCGGAGAACTTCGTGTTTACGCATGATAACGACCCCAAACATACAGCACGAATCTGTAAAGATTATTTAACGTCTAAAGCAGAAGAGAACGTTTTGCAAATCATATCCTGGCCCCCGCAGAGTCTGGATTTGAACCCCATTGAAACCTGTGGCGGCGTCTCCAAACTGAATAGAACAACATTTCTGGTAAAACTTCTTTTGCATTATAACCGTTTTCATTCACGTTTGCAATAATTCACTAGTTGTCCTACTTCAGTAGCCGGTAGTGTATTAAAAACAAAAATAAAACTTACTTTTTCATTGGATTCTTGCTCTTCCTTACTTATTTGTTTTTCCTGCTCATCGACCATTTTAATTATACTATCCGGATTAGGAGCAAATATAGCACAAGTAACTACAGCATTATGAGCCTTAATAGCTTCCCAAAAATCGTTTCTATCCCTACGAACCGACGAAAATTTCGAATAATCGTGATTGGTCTTCCAAATGTAAATATCCCGATTCTCTGAGCCGCTCACAATATACTTTCCATCGTGACTAAAGCTCGCTTTTATTTGGCTACTGGTATTCACGTAACCTTTATATTTACAGGAAAGATTCAAGTCGCGTAAATCATATAATCTAATTCGACTATCGTTGGAAGTAACAAGTATTTTATCTTCACCAGGCATCGGTTCTATCCCGCTAATTTTCCTCCCAATTGCGTTGCGCCCTCTGCTGGATCTGACGTGTATTTGCGTATGATATTTAAGCTGGTCGGTGTTGTAGAAAATACATCTGCCATCGTAAGAACCTACGACAGCAAATTTTCCATTTTGGCAGAAATTAGCAGCGGTTATTAATTTTGTAGTTCCCTCAAGTTCATTCCATACAGCCACCTGTTGTATTTGTCGACCTAATATTAATCATTCTAAAGGTCTAGATTCACTTACCTTCTTATCGGGAATATTCCACAACCTAATTTTTCCATCCAAGGAACCGCTTAGGAAGTATCTATCATCTCTTGGATGGAAAACAATTGCGGTGACAAAATCAATATGTTGGAAACAACATAAGCACTCTTTCCGGGATATATGCCACAATCTTACAGTTTTATCCATTGATGACGATAGTATGAAATAGTTCTTAGACCACGATACATCTAATAAATCTGAAGTATGCCCAGAGTATGTGCAAAACGGTTTTGGCATAAATATAAATTTACTTCCTTCTTCAGAGCTTACAGCTTCTAAAGCTGCCAAATTAGAACTTTCTGTTGAATGATGTGAGACCAAGGATTCTTGTGAAGGAGTGGGAGATACTTTCTCAGCATTATATTTAGTCCTCATATCCTATGAGTTAAAAAAATATATTATTACGTTAACGAGATTACAATACATAGGGGAACCACAATAAATTTTAGGGTGTACGAGAGTAGATTGAAAAGTTTCCGGAATGAATGAAAACAAAATAAATCGGATTCAAGTTATATTTTATTTTTCAATATAACCCCTCGAAACTCAACACACTTGGTCCAATGCTTCTCTAGCTTCTCGATTCTCTCCCGGAAGTGACTTTCTCCGAGGTTTCCAAAATAATCGTTTACAGCGTCTATTAGCTCTTCATTCGACCAAAATCTCTTTCTACCCAAAAATGTTTCGAGTTTCGGGAACAGGTGGAAGCCCGACGGGGCCAAATCAGGCGAATACGGCGAATGCGGAAGGATTTCGAACTTCAATTCTGTAAATTTTTGCCGAGCAATTGCACTTGAATGAACGGGCGCATTGTCGTGGTAAAACAACACTTTTTTCTTTACCATTCCCGGGCGTTTTTTCGGTTTGTCCAAAAGTGTTGTGTAATATTGGCCAGTAACAGTTTTTCCTTTTTCTAGATATTCAATTAGAAAAATTCCTTTTGCATCCCAAAAAACCGATGCCATCACCTTTCCAACCGAGGGAATGGTCTTTGCCTCCTTCGGAACCGATTCATCGCGTTTAATCCACTGTTTTGATTGCATTTTTGTTTCTGGTGTGTAGTGATGAATCCAGGTCTCATCCATGGTCACGAATCGTCTCTTAAAATCTGTCGGGTTCCTCGTAAACACTTCCAAACGATGGGCTGAGGTTCGAGCTCGAATGCGTTTTTGCTCCGAATTGAGCAAATGCGACACCCATCTTGCAGAAAGCTTTTTTAAACCCAATTCATTGTGTAAAATATTATCTACTCGTTCATAAGAGATGCCCACGGCTTCCTCGATTTCACGCACTTTTATTCGGCGATCGGCCAAAACCATGTCATGGAGTTTATTCACAATTTCTGACGTGGTAGCCGTTTTCGGACGTCCTGAACGTGGTTCATCACTTGTTGAATTCCGAAATCCAAAAACTCCGGGTGGAAAATGAAGGCGATGAATCCCCAAGAACGGCATCCAACTTTGATTTGATTTCCGTTGCGGTTTTCCCTTCCAAATAGAAAACTCAAAAAGGTACTTAACTTCAATGCTTGCCAAAACCAGAATATTTGGCAGATCGATTTGACATTTGTAGTCAATTGATATGAAAGAGTTGTCGACTCAACGACAGTATTTGGAAAAAACAACCCCCTAGTAGCGATTCGGGAAACTTGTCAATATACCCTCGAAAATCAGTTAAATAGTTAACTGATTTACACCCTAAAGGTTATTGTGTTTCCCCTATGGATTATAATCTTATTTAGGGTGTAAATCAGTTAACTATTTAACTAATTTACACCCTAAAGGTTTACCCGTGGTTACCACAAGCTACTATACCCCGTTGGGACGTCACCATACGTATAAAAAAAAAGAAAACAAAATCACCTGAAAAAAAGCAAAAGCATTTTTTATAATCCATATTCGAAGTACTTTATCCTGACCAGCCGTTGCAAGTAATCTACCGCAACTGGAGAATTTCATGCACCAAATAGGCCCTTCGTGTTCGTTGAATTCCTGCAAATGTTGGATTTTCTCGAATTCATATGGACCTTTATGCGAATTTGACGCCTGAAGTAATATTGCTATATTAATTTCTTATATAAATAGGTAAAAAAGTAGATATACAATACTTTTAACTTAATATTCTGCTCTCCTGGGTGTACCTCGTCCACCAAATCAACTACTTCTTCTTTATGTCGAGCATGTGAAACTTCTTGAGCGATGCTTTTCGCTTTATCGACAGTTTTCTTGACTGTGGAGCCAAGGAACCTCTTCAATTTAGCTGTTCTCTTACGTACTCTTCCTATATCACCATCGTTTCCATCTAGATTTGGTATTTCAGCTTTTTTACTGCAGACGCTCTCCTCATCGGATTCCTTATCTTTTTCCATGCTGGAACTACTTACATATTCCGATGTGAGACGCATTATATGCAACGATAGGGGGTTTATGCATTGAGGCAGCTTATCTTCTGCTACACTCAAAGGTATTCTTTCACCAGTGTCAAGATTTAAGACCGTTACTTGTTCTAAAATTTCCAGATCGGTTAGCTGTTTTCCTGAATCTGTACGAGTCCTCACAAAGGAATTCATTTGCTTGATACTTGATTTAATATTTTCATCGCCAGCAGATTTTCTTCTTTCTTTCGAACCTCTTTTATCGAAATAATGGGAATTTCTGTTGATATAAATTAATTCACATCACTAGCAGTTGAATTGTACAGCATGAATTACCTATGAGGTCCCAGACTCCAAGTCCATGATCCTCTGGTGCTCTTATTCGATGTAGTGGGATTCTCGAGAAGTTCAGTTTTCATAACCTCCACATCCTCATCACTTCCAGGGCCATCAGCTTTAGACTTGGCATGATCCTGTGGCTTCACCACAAAGCTACCGTTTGATAGTTGCGTAATGTCCAAGGAATGTCCTGATCTTATAGAACTAGATTTCACCTTATGTATCTCGGGAACTTGATCTGTTTCTGCTATTTGTGATTGCGATTTTGGCACTTTATCTAATGCATGCTCGAATTCTCTAGTTAGAGATTCGATAGTGCTTGTCGGGCTGGATATTGGGGGCACAGAAAATGAATCTGTCGATAGAGAAGGCTGAAAATGTAAATTCTCAAATGAAACTGCGAATATACAAGGTCTTTTCGAAGTTGATGCATTTATTTTAACAAGTTGTAGCATGCCTATGTAAAAATTGCAAAATAAGAGAGATATTATACAAGTAATTATCAAGTATTGAAAAATCAAATGTGATTTTGATCTTCTGTTGTTAAACTTTTTCATTATTATAAATGATACCACTAAAAAACATGAAATTATTTTAAATATAACAGTTGGCAAATCGTGTACGCAACATTTTTTACCTGTGAAACTAAAGCTATTGTAAATTAGCAATACACTTGGCAATTTGCTGTAGATGCAGTACGTTTAGTGTTGGGAATACTTTTTACTATAAATGCTATAAATAAACTTACATCCACCAATTCAATGGGCTTAGTGTTGCTGGCTGAAATTATCGCAGAGCTTTTAGCAGATATATTGAATCAATCCGTTGAAGGCGGTATTTTCTTACAGGTTTAAAAACATATACTGTGATACCAATTCCAAAGAAGAAAAACCACAATCTATTGCAAAACTATAGGCCCATAACGTTGATCAATGTAACAAGCAAAGTCTTAGAGCGTGTGATATATTATAAACTTACAGAATGTTCTTGTAGGAAACCATATTTCGATGTTCACTTTGTTGAGTTGGGAATCCCACAGGGGTTAGTACTGGTCCCATTAATATTTAACTTTTTTTATAAACAACCTCCTATGGAATGTTACTTCAGGGAGCTGTATGCTAATGAGGATGACTGGTGACGTTGTTATGAAGGGAATAAGTTCGCAAGCTCTTCAGGAAAAGTTAAATAGCGTCTAAGATGAATTCTTCCGGTGGTGCAGGATCAACAAACTAGTAATAAATGACGAAAAAAACCACGTAGATTAGGTTTACCAATCGTAGAAAAAATTAGAAAAAATCATCTCAAGTTCAGCGACAAGTAAATTGTTAGGAAATATCGTTGATACCAACATAAACTGGTGAGAACATCTGAATCAGCTTTGTACAGGTTCGAGTAGAAGTTTTTATATGTTCAGGCAACTTAGGGATATGTTCGAGGTGGGATCACTAGTGAGCTATAATGTTGTAATGTATTAATCGAAAATGTAATGCATTAATCGACTATCTTGAAAGTAGTATGAGGAGTTGCAACAGGTTCTGAGAATATCCTTCTTAGTGCACCTAGTCGCGCGCCCGTCCGGTAAACGGGAGCCGTAAGTTCGGATCCTACCGGTGTCTTGAAATCTTATTTCATTAATAAAATTTAATTACGCCGGCAAAATCAAAGAAAAACCGATTTTTCAATATTCGCCGATGAAAGCCAACATATTCAAAGTCGTTCTATTATAAAAATGAACTTGAGGGCTGCTTTACAGTCTGGCACCCCTTGAAGAGTTGCAAGTAGACTTTCCGTGTCTATGAGCTCTTTAAGTTTCCAACTTTATACATACTCAGAAAGAAATGCGGACAACCACTTCTAAAATACTCGATTTGGTAATCTCCTCCTCAGAACGCAAAAATGGAAAATATTATTACATGTTCCCTCAGAGCATAAAAGAGGGGAAGAACTTCAATTATGTTCTTCCCCTCTGAGTAAAAAAAATCTTAATAGATCGTGCCTTTTATTCAACCATAGCAATTGTTCATTGTGGCATGCGAAATCCTGGCTGGTTTTAGACGAATTCTATCATATGCTTCAAACCAAAGGGATAATAAAGTTGTAACGAACTCATTTGTTACATGTAAGTTGTATCTGCGTCTGCAAATTTATTTTGAATTCATTAACATACAAATTCAAAATTCTTAACGATAACAATTTAAAGCAAGTCTCCGTGCGGCGTAAAGCTACCATGCGCTTCTCCCGCCCGACTTATCGTAAGATCATGCGCGAAGTCACCGCCACACCGATACAGGCAGAGTATACCGGCATCACCGTTGGTCACTTGCTCCTCCGCGCTCCCGCAAGCGCGCCGTCATTACAGTTGGCCGCTTTCCCGATAAGACGCGTCGGCATTATCGTTGATCGTTTCGAATCATTCCTTAGAATATGCCGTCATTACAGTTGGCTATCAATCCATGACATTTATTTTATCCCGCTAGTTAATTGAGGGATCAATTATCCGCAGTGGCATGGTCGGCATTACTATTGATGTGCCATTCATCATTGTGTTCGTTGATCCATCAATCAGCTTCACAATCCGTTACGACATCGTCATCCCCGTGAAATGCCGTCATTAAAGATAGCTCAGAGATTTTTTTCTTTACTGTAAGCAAGATACTCATGAATCCAGAAGAAAAGTACCGCAATCTGAAAAAACTACGTGACAAAGTATTATTATTAAAAATTGTTCAAAGTTGTCACCATTTGCGTGATGCACACCCAATCATGCAGCCATGAGACTGTATTTACGGCGAAATGAAATCTCATTGTTAAACGATATCGCACGTAAAGTCTAACAAATTTATTACAAAACAAATAGTCATACTACTATCGATCGTAAACATCTAAACAAAAACACTGACGTATTCTAAAGATATGCGATAAAAATGCAATACTTTTTAGTCTCCGTCATTTTGCAGATTTATGTAGGCGATTTTTGATAAAATGATTTATTTTTACGAGTTCAACTACCTGTTAATATAAATGCTTCAATTTTCAGAATAGCCTGCATATTCAAATATTTATACAATAAGCAAGTCATAAGCATATTAAAATGTACTTGGTTTACAGATTATTACAAACGGCATGGAACATTTAGAATCATGTAAAATTGACGTAGCAAAGCATACACTTTTTTCCCAGAAGGCCCCCTACAAAAATGTATCATTTACTTAATCGTATAATACAAAATATATGCCTAAGTTTCTTTTTATACGAGGGTGGTCTGAAAAGTCTGAAGACAAAAACAAGTTTTTTGTCAAATTTCTCAAAATAGTCTCCTTGTAAATCTAGTCTTTTCCCAGCAATGCTTCCATCTCTTTAATCTGTCCAAATAACAGTTGGCATGTTGGCTCTTACGAACGCGATGGTCTCCTCATTCGATGAAAATCTCTGCCCTCCGAGTATAACGTTGAGCCTTGGAAACAGAAAAAAGTCGCCGGGGACCGGATCTAGTGAATAGGGTGAATGATCTATCAATTAGGACTCTCATTCGTGAATTTTGCCATGGTCAGCACTGAAATAAAAGACGGTACAAACTTTCATTTTCTTCAAATGCCCCCGTTTTTCCGCAATTTCGGTCTTCAACTTGTCAAGTAATGATACGTAGTATGTCCCCGTTATTGTTTTTCCTCTTTCATGACTATCCCAAAAAACAATTCCGGCCCATGGAACAGTCTTCGCCTTTTTTGGAGCCGATTTATCCTTCGCACTCGTTACCACCGAGACTACAAGGCCTCGGCCGTTACCTACGATATAACAAGGCATCAGCGCTCTTCGATGACGTCACGCTAGGTTGATGATGTATCGCCACGTACGATATTCGTCTAAGCGGTAAAGGAATCGTTTTTTTTTTGCATTTCATTTGTTTTGAAGGACTTCCGGTTTAAAGAGAATGCCAGTCGTCTACTGAGCCCTTCTTCGCATCCCATTCGATTTTCAAAGTAAAAACCGAACACGTAACCGAGCATCGTTTTCGTGAAAGATGTATTTGTGGTTGATATTTAATCGACTAATTATTATTTGTAAATGTACATGTATTTGGACAAAACTGAGGTTGAAATGATACAGTAACTGCAATTTTATTCGAAATTTTGTTAAATTTCACGAGAATTTTAATTTCCTATTATGTGGTGTTTTACCTAATCTATCATTACTAAAGCGTGACAAACGGTTACACACACAGAGACGCCTGTACGGGGGGGGGTGTATGTACGTATATGGATGCAGAGCTCAGTAATGCGGTAGACAATGGGGAGTTTGATCGTTCGGTTATTTATCGGATTCACATTGTGTGTTTTCGAAAACATGGGACCTAAGCCTGGTGTACCTCTTGCATCGCATGTGAAGAAATATATTTGGCGTTTCCCTGGTTTGGAATTTACAGGTTCGCATATTCGTTGCAAATTTTGCGGTATAGAGTTGCTAGGTCGCACGATATTTGAATGTAGAAGTCATATTAAAAGTAAACGTCGTGTATTGAATTTAAGAAACAATACTTCACACTGGCAATTTTTGTATGACTTTATTTTCATGTTGAGCACGTGCAACATCCCGCAACACCTAGTAGATAATGAAAACTTTCGTCTTTTTTGGGATAAATATGTTCCATCATGGAAGCTACCAATAAAAAGACAATTGCGGTACAATTTACCACATGTGCAAAGTACAGTAAAAGACTGTATAAAAGACGAGTTGAGAAATCAAAAAATCTGGCTCACTGTGGACGAAACTACTGATGCTCAGAAACACGGCGTGATTCATATTGTGGCGCGTCCTTTAAAATGTAGTGATCCAGCAGCTTCCTTGTTGTTTGTTAGCCAGTAAAAGGATTGAAAGAACTGATGCCGAAACCGTTGTAAACATAATAAAAAATATGTTAAGAGAATTTTGTATCGTAAAAGCCCAAATCACCACGTTAATTTCTGACGGAGCCGCAACAATGCTGAAAGCTGGTACGATATTAAAAGTATGTTTTCCGACTCTTCTTCACATAACATCCCTCATACATGCATGTTATCTCGTAGCAGAAACAATTCGAAGCAAGTATCCTAGGGTGAATGATTTAATATCCGCGTATTCAAGCAATTGTATCCGCAAATTCCACTACCACCTCAGCCTGTATTGACGCGATGGGGAACATGGATCGAGGCAGTATCTTACTATCGCAAATATTATTCCCAAGTGAAAGATGTCATTTTCAAACTTAATTCTTCTAATTCTCAAGCGATTCGCGAGAGTCAGCAACTTTTTTTCCGATTCGGACGTTGAAACACAAATAGATGACATTTCCATAAACTATTCTGTAGTGGCACAATCTATTTCGCAATTAGAAAATACTCACATATCTATACAAGATTCGTTAAATAACATCAACAATTTAGCAGCCACTCTAGAAAGCTTGACGGATCCTATAGGACTAGATGTCGCGGAAAAATTTCGTGCAGTTTTAAATAAACATCCGGATTTAGAAAAGGTTTGATCTATATCTGGAATTCAAGACTGCACAGAAGAGATACGGGAGTATTTGAATTTCGCAAATCCTACTTCATTAGATGCTGAATGATCATTTGCAAAGTATACGAGAACGTTTTCAGACCGTCGTCGAAGCCTGACCGAATCGACAATGGAAGCATTACTTATGTTGCAGTACTACGCGGCGTACCATGGCAGTCGCACATTACCGCAGTGGTCAATAAAACGTCAATAAAAGGTAACGATCTATTATTTTTTATTAATACTGTGTCTACTTTTGCGCGGTACGCCCCGGACGGTTCCACTAGTTTCTCGAACATTATAAATAGTACACGCACACCGATCAACCGATAATAACCGAACGTCCACTCGATTCCTTGTATGTACATAGTAAACACAGCCCCTTTCACGGAGCCTCTGCGGGTGCAACCGTTTGTCACGCTTTAATCATTACTTTTCCCACAATAATTTTCAAGTCGGATATTTGTAGAACAAGTTATTATAATTATTGCAATACGTTCACTGCTGTGAATATGACATTTACATTTATTATAATTATAATACATTTATTATACACATTTTAAAAAAATCTTCGTGTTCAAAAATAATCTTGTTAAATATAACGTAAGAATATAAAACTATTTGAACAATGAAATTTTCACGTTCTTTGTCAAATACAAGGGACAGTTATGGAATTGAGTTGGATTAGCATCTTTTTTAAGCCTAGCATTTGTAAACTTACAGCTATAGTTTCACCGGTCCTTGAATTTGTAGCTGTTGAAAAATAAATAATATATTCTTTCACATAGAGTAAATCACACACCCTTGTAGATATTGAAATCGTAAAAGCCGTTTACAGCTACTAACTCGACAAAAATGTGCAAATGAGGATATCTTAATTAGATTTCCTTATGCGTACATGTAAACACCTTGTATACATTGTTGGAAAAGGCACCCGACGGCACAGCAGTTAGGTCTTGTTATATATCGGAGATAACGGTCTAGCACATTTGGTGAACTTTTCCGTTGTCATCGGTAGCGGTTGCAGTTTTTAGCCATCCCGAACGTTCATCGTCAGCCAAATTGGTACGACCACATTTAAATTCAGCAAATGATGGTGCAGAGTCCCCGTAAACAGCGTCCATCTCGGCTTTAATTTACGTAGGTGTACTGCTTTTCAAATGCGAGATTTTTTTCCCATTTTTGCAGAAACACTAACATGGACGGACACAAACGTCCAATTTGGCTGAAATTTTCAAAAGTATCTTTCAACGCATACGCAATTATATTAGCAGAATATTTTTGACAGGTAACGCCATCTTCATGTTGAGGTTTTGAGTTTTTGGAAAAAAAATTTAATTTTAAAACCCCCCGGTAAAAATTTTGGTTTTTAAAAAAGGCTCACTTCGGTGGAAAGACTATTCAGTTTATTTGGAACAGAAGCAAATATGGCACTATATCTTCTAGTAAAACGTTCGTAAAGGGAACGGTGCTGAAAGTAGCAAGGTTTCGTTAAGTTTGCTTCTTTATTTTTGTTAATTTTTTCTTTTATAACATCATAAAAGGTAAGGAAAAATCGTGGGGGGACCAGAGCCCCGCATCGTAAATATGATACAGAGACGCATTAAATATTTGGGCTAATTTTTTAAATGTTTTTAAACGAAATTGATATATTAATTATAAATTGAAATAGGATTTTACAAAAATTAATTTGTTTCAAGTAGAAAATGAAAAAGGGAAATTTCCCATTACCACAAGAGACTTTTCTATATTTCCTGCAATAAAACGGATTCTTTTTGAAGTTAGTACGTTATTCAGTATTAAAAACGTTCTTTCAACTTCACAACTTGTAAGCGGAGCAAAGATAAATTGCAATATAAGACATATTTTATACATATACAGCGGTACCTCCGTTCAGGATAGTACGTTGCTACGGGATTTTCGGGTTACGGAAGAAAATTTTGATGAATTTTTGTTTCTAAAACCAAAAGATGTTTCCGGATACGAAACGCGGCTGACAACTTTTACAGATTCGGCATAATTTCCGCGCGACTGGTGTAGATGCTAGGAAGAGATAGTTGTATACAATATAATGCGATGGGTAGTTAATTTCCAGCTATTCCACCGCTTCGCATCTGACTTAAATTCCTAGTTAATATTATTCTTACTTTATCCGAAAGTCATTTTATCTTTGTGTAAAATCTTTTTCAAAGAACAAAGCCGAATTGTAATTGTACAGGTTGGCGGAGACCAAATGACCACATTTAAAATGGACGTCTTACCTTTAATTTTCGAGTTATCGGGATGAAAAAAATTACAATTTGTAGCTAATGAACGGAAGTTTTATTGTAATGCAGAAGAAAAATTAATTATGAAAACGAATGTCCGATAAATGCCATCCTTCCTCGGTGGCGCATTCTTGCAGACGGTCTTTAAAGTTCCTCATCACATCCTCCAACAGTTCAACTGGTATTACTGCGATTTCACGTCGTATGGCGTCTTTTAAATGTGGAATAGTGCGTGGTTTGTCAACGTAGACTTCTGACTTCAGGTGCCTCCATAAGAAATCGCAGGGGGTGAAGTCGGGCGAGCGAGGTGGCCAGGAACGTCACTATTTCTGAAATCAGATGTCCCGGAAATGTTTCACGGAGGGATCCACTGAAATCTCGCGGTATGAGAGCTCCGTCCTGTTGAAACCAGATGTTGTGAATGTCCCATTCATTTTCCTCCAAGTAGGGAATAAAAAATTCACGAAGCAAAGCGACGTATCGCTCTGAATTCACCGTCACCGCCTGCCCCCTTTCATAAAAAAAAAAAACAAGGTCCGATTATCCCAACTTTCGACAAAGCACACCACACTGTAACTTTTTCGCTGTGAAGAGGCTACTGGTGCAATTCTCTTGGGTTGCCAGTTGCCCGATATCGGCAATTTTGTTTATTTACGTAACCATCCAAAGAAAATGTGTTGTTCGATTTATGATCAAGCAAATTGTCCCAAGAATATCCAACATGCGCTCACTGAATTGCACACGTTGAACGTTGTCAGTTGGAAGGAGCCTCTGGACGACCATTATCTTGTAGGGATGGAATTTGAAATGTTTTTTTTTAATGATTTGAAGGCTCCGACGCGAGATTCCAAGTGCTAGGGCGCGTTTTCCCGTTGAACGTCGTGGGTTTCTCTCAACGGAGACTCGGATACGATGCACATTCTCGGGTGTCACAACAGTTTGGGAAAACGTGTAGGGGGGTCTTTGGGACAATATTACCTTGTTGACGAAAAGTTCAACCCACTTAGAAATCGAACGGTTGTTCGGGAGGGTTGCACGGGAGCAAGGTTAAAATGTGTTCGGGAAGGCGCGCCGCGTGTCCGCAAAAAACTCATTATTACGAAAGAACGCCTCCACGGCCAACGAACGATGTTGGCACTCCAACGGGGCCCGGGGCCAAACTTCCCAACGAAGGCCGAATGAGACCTTTTTAAAGATCTTCCCCCACCTACCGATCGCAAACCACGCCTTTTTCAAATGTGGTCATTTGATCTCCGGTACCCTGTATATGAAATATGCCAAAAAGAGCCCATATTAAAAGTAGTGTATGTGTGAAGTTATTTCTTTTTAATTTGAATCATGAGTCTTTATTGATTTCTCTATGTAACATTATTTCCTATATGTTCAATTGTATTTAAAATGCATAAAACGAATTTATGATTATATTTTTGGTTTTCTCTATTTCCTTTTTTTCCTATAAAAACATTTGATTCCAGTTACGAAATTTCGGATTACGAAATGTTTTTGGAACCAATAACATTAAACCGAGGTAACGCTGAATTTCTCCTGTAGACAATTGGTATATTGTATTTAAATCGGGGTTTCTGCTGAACAGTGCATCAACTTTTTGAATCAGTTTACTTCCAATATCACCAGGAATACTTTTAAATTTATTGATAGTATCGTTTAATATATTGAATGCGCCTCTCAATTTTATATTTCGACAATCGAAGTGTTGTATCGTCGCTGTTAAGTATTTAATATGGAAAATAAATACCTTAAAAACCCACTAACGAAATAAAGAATAGATACAGTAAATATATTTAGAATAATTTGAGGAGAGAGCTCGATGCGAATACTACGACTACATACCATTTCACTGATTCCTCGATCTTGAATTAATCACCGCGTACATCACATGCTCTGCATACCGTTCTGCTGCGGCTGACGTCATCCCATACAATTTTGCCGATCTCTGATGATGATGCAAATAACAAACATTCTAGATTGGATTTCATTATTTATTAATTTTAATCAATCAGTTTGTATAAATTAACTGTATACGAATGAACGTATATAGCCAGTCCAAAAAATTAATGTATTTATTCAAGTATATTACTCGCTAAACAAAAACCCATTTTGAAGAAAGTATTCGTATTAATCTTCTAGTAGTATCAAGAACCTAACAATTCAATAACGAAATATTTTTACTAACAATAAGACTACTTTGTATTTAGTTAATCGAGCTTATAAATCAGCTAGTTTTCTAGAAAATACTTACAGTTAAAGATTGGCTAGACCCTATTCTTTTCAATTTTTTCTTTTTTCTGGGTGGAGCTATCGGAACGTTTTTAATAATAGGTTCAGTCTCTGCAGGAGGACCGGCTTTGAGTGAATTTGTTTTTGTGCTAGCAATTACGTCTGGTTCTTGCAGAGGAAGACATTTTGTTTCATTTTGTGTTGCTGTTTCGGAAGTTACCATCGACAAAGTCACTGTACTTGGATATTGAGAAGTATTTTTGGAACTCGTAGTAGAAGAGTCGTGCGAACTGTTGGATAACGCAGATATGGAAGCATGTCTGCCTTCAATAATACTGCTTGAACCTAAAAAAAAATCATTCAAAATCTAAAACATCAGTTTTTATAAAATAAATATCATTATTTAATTTTACTGATAAAAGTTTGATAAGATTACACGTATTACCTTCAGGTAAACTGGCAATCCGACCAGCTCTTACAAGAGAATTATAGCTTTGTAAACTGACAGTATCATGTTCGATAACCCGGAATGGATGTGAAGTCCGATTGGCATAAACTCCATCTACAGAAGACGTGTGACTATTGGGAGGGGTTATATTTATACCTGTAAATTCATCTTCTACGTCAGTTTGAATCTTTTGTCGAATTTCCTTGAATTTCTTTCTACCACCTGCTAAAAACTGTGGTTCGACCTGCAACGTTATATTTTATATAAGACAGAAAGAATTTATTATTTCAAACTTACAAATACATTGTTGTCATCTTCCTGTTTTGTTTCAATAATTTGTTCTACTCGTTTACCTACATTGCTTTCATCTGTGCATGCCTTTTCTTTGGAAGATTTACGTACTTTTCTGCAATATCAAAATAGTTTAACGGATTACCGAGTTGTTTCTCTAAGAGAAATTTAATTCCTTTGAATTATAATTTATGGTCTTGACATTAAATTTAATTGAATGATGATAATACAATCACTCAGGCCTTGATGCAGCTTCCTACGAACTGTCAAATGTTTTTTCAATTGTTGATTTAATTCAAATAGGTAAACAACTTTTGTAATTAATTTAAGAAAATATAGTTTTTATGAAGATTTCGATAAAGGTAAGCACTTGGTTCTATTAGATATGTAGCTAGTTGATAATATTTACCTTGTGCCATGAATAGGGGTATTATCTTCTGCATCGTAAAATTCATCGGAGTCACTGCTATTTGACATAATTAGAATTTCCCTCGATCTTTGTAGATGCTTACTAATTTAAATATAAAAGTAAAAGTAGGTCTCGTAATTGATATAAAATAATATTTTTCAGCGCCATTGCTGTCAAAATTTATTCAATTTGCCATTTTTCAGTTTACCAATCGTTTTGGGGAGAAATCTACCTACATTCAGTCGTATTTAACTTTTGCGTCGAGTCCCTTTTAGCGCTTTTATAAACCTGTTTCAATTTGCGAATTTAAATGCATATTAATAATCGTTTTTAACATTTACATGAGCACGAATATTAGAATTATAATTTTAATTTGAGCGATTTTATTAATTCCTTGACATGTTTATCTTTGTTAATATACTTTAAAAACCCTGAAAAAACCTTCTTATCATTAAATGATAAGATGATTTTTTATCAAATAAAATTTAAAGTGATACCTACAAATAATTTTAATGACACGTCAAAAGTGATATAAATTTTTAAATATTTAATTATTTCTGTTGAATTTAAATTAGTATTTTAGTAAACATGCAGAATTGGTATCTGAAAAGGGCGCATGTGCTGCTTGCAATAAAATCGTATGTGCGCCGGATAGACCTCATTTACTAGAAAAAATCACAACGCAGTTGTTAGATCTATGTTCATCTATATTTTATAGGATTGTGCTTTTTTTCTTCAGCTCTAAGATAGATTCTTCTTCTTCGCATTCGAAAAATTAAAATATTTATTTCTGTTCTAATTATCTATAATCATGTTATTTCGTTGCGGACTCTTTGCTTTTTACATATTGCTGCAGAACTAATAGTTTTCAATGTAATACGTTAAAGTTAAAGAATAAAATAAGATAATTGACTTTTGGGAGGCTTATGGAGTGTTAGGAGACTATTAGTAGTACTTTGTATTCGAATTAGAGAACGCAAATTGAGTTACATACCATTGGCGTCGACTTGCAAAGAAGGTAACCACATTTCAGTTCTTGGGAAATATGGATTACTACGATGTATATTTATATTACATATTCATACATTAATCGATATAAAAGTCTGTCCGTCCCGAATTGAAGTAATTTATTTACTAATGTATTTCGTGTGATTATGGTATGATGTATGATTCATAAGTAGGCATACCCTGCGATACTCGACGCTCATGTATTGCAAACAAGAGTTGTGTTCTCTAATACGAATTTAGTTTTTCATAAAAAATCAATATTTACCAATTTTTGGGGTCAATATCAATCAATGTAACCTTCATAATTAATTTTTATTTTCAACATATTTATCATTATAGTTATTAACGCAGTTAATTTAGTAAAAAATCTTCTGGTTTCCTTTTTATCTTTTTATCTCCGCGCACTCCAGTTTCTGTTGCTACCTTCTAGACGGCATGACAAACTCTCGGCACGGAGGCGCTAAGAAATATATTTTAGTGCTGTTTGTGGAGATTAGTGGCATAAACCCGTGAGGCAAATAACAACGGTGAGAAATGATTGTGTACGAAACGAAGCTGATGACGCCGGGTAGACAGAAACATGTCTGCTGGCGACCACTATTCTCTTCTCGCCGTGAGTGATTCCACCAATACCATGTACTATATTAGCATTAATTTTAATCACTGTAACTAGGCACTTTTTTCATATATATTTATGAACGACGTGAAATTTTGAATTTATTGTATATTTTGTATGGTGCGGAGTGTGCCTATACCTTGGTGTAAATAGAACATTGACAACAATGTCAATCTAGTATCTAGTAAACGTATTTTCTATGTAATGGATTCTTTACAAATTGTCTATTATACAATCAGCTACCGATTCTGCAAATTTACCAGTATTTTTATAAATATATTAATAAATAACAAATTTTAATCATAATTTCTGTTATTTAACTTTTTTCTTGTGAAAATAAATTATTTAGCGCTTGGTTAGAATTGGCTGAACGTTGTAATTTTTCGTTTTATTAAATCGTCCAACAGGGGCAGAGCGGTAGCATAACTCGTTCCCAACTAAAGGCTGTTTCCTCACCCAAGTACCAAAGCAACATGGAGGACTTGGTAGTGGAAGTAAGCGGTGAAAACGGTGCTCTTTATAAGGTTCGTACAAGCTGAAGTACAGAGTTATTTATTAATTCGAGTATATAAATTCGTGTGCGGTACGTAAATTTACTTTGCGATATCCAAATAATACAAATGCTAGTCATACTTTCGACGTATTTACGGAAATTCAGATTGAATCAAACGCGGTTCTTTCTGACGCCATGACCATTTGACAGGGCGTGATGTTCCATGTGTCTTAAAATACTTTTGTGAAAGTGCTAGAATTAGAAATTTCATACGCTTAATGGTTATTTATAGAGGTATTAGTATTGAATATTATTTATTGAACATCCGCCGATAAATAGGTTAGCTGATACGAGTATCAAATTACACGGTTTCTGTATAGTGGACAATTCATCTTAAGCATTTAACCGTTGCTTTATATACGATTTCTTTCCAGGGCTACGTATTGGACGTATTCGAGGAAGAGGTATTAGTTCATTTTGAAGATGAGTGAGTAGTGTGACCTATAATGCATATGCAATATTTTATGCAATAATGTTTTTTTCAGATGGCAACCTGATTCAAATTTCCCCTATTCAAGGCTACGGTTTCCGCAAAAAGTGGACCCTAAGGCTGAATTTGTTGAAAACCAAGAGGTTGAAGTATATTCTAGATCTAATAATCAAGAAGCGAACGGTTGGTGGAAATGTCGAATTAAGGTATTTATCCAAGTTCCTATAATAAGTACTAATGTTAATTTGCATGCGTATTACAGATGATGAAAGGAGACTTTTACGTATTAGAATATACTGGTTGGCATAATTCGTATAATGAAATTGTTAGTAGTGATCAAATTCGTCCTAAAAATACCAACCCACCGTTGGATAGGTCAATGTTTCATAAGTTTGAAATCGAAGTTCCTGAAGATGTACGAGAATAGTAAGTTTTTTTTTTTGATTATTCATCATTTATTTATTAATTCACATTCTTCTATGATTAATCATTGTTATATAACTGAAATTTTATCAGTTTTATGGAGGATTAATATTTTCTTGTTTTCGAAGTATATCCTATTTTCTGACTTTGTTTTGAGTATGTAACATTATGAAATAACTTTATTTACTGACAATATTTTATGAGAAGAATCTCTTGTTTTGTTTAGTTTTACTAACCCATATAAATTGGGGAACTACAGAAATATACTGCACTGTTCACATCAATCATTTTCTCACAAATTTACCACAAATTCAAGCAATAGGAGTAAATTGAAGAAAAATTATCTATAAAAGTTTTTTTGTGATAAGTAGCTCATGGTGTCCATTTTATTTATTCATAGAATTAGAATTAAAATAGTTTATTGACCTTTATTGTTGTTCCAAAAACAGATGTAAAAATAACAATGCTTACAAAAAGATTAAAGATAAAACAAGAAAAACCAAACTGAACTTCCATATATATCTACCACTATTTGTAAACTTGTTCACCAATCAATTCATACTCTCACCAGTTGTAACAGTTTTGTTCAATTAGATATTGTTTTAAATTACGCAAAGCACTGCAGTGGAAGATCGAAGAATACCAATGTATATTTACAATATAAATAAATACATCATCTTTTTTAGCAATAATTGCCATTTTAGTGACTTTCAAACTTATTTAGCGACATTTTACTTGTCTCCTACCCTTACATTGTCAATAGATTACCGATATTTAGCAGAGCTTGTGTTTAATACAACAAATTATTTAAAACAATGATCATAATCTATCGCATATAGGTTGTCACCCAAAACAGATGTAACAGCTGTGTATCTAACAGAGAAAAGAATGTTGAGATGTGGAGTGCGCGTTGGGCGGTGCCCCCTACCTTGTGAAGTAATCAGACTTGGTTGTCAAGCTGTATACTTGGAATCGGGAAGCAATTCTATATGAATCTATAAAAGATGCATTATGTTCCATTTACAAGACTACACGTAGAGAAATGTTTACTTGTATCGAGACTGTCCGCTCCAATTTGAGACAATTACTGTTTCAATTATCCACAATTACTGTTTTAAATCAAAAGAAATATTTTCTTTGCATTCTTTTCTCCGCTTAAGAGAAGTGTATACTTGTGATGAAATAATTGTATTTCTTTGTTTAAAACCTTTGTTAACTTGATTCAAGAAAATCTTGCAGAAAATTTGAAGAAAGGGATTCTTAGTATAAGTAAATAACCGTTATAACACAACACAATATTTTCTTAAGGATAGTAAAGCGTTTAGGTATTGTTCATTAATCGATGGTTTCATTTTCTTGAAATAAAGCATTTATTTATGCATTAAATTATTCTCATTGCTTGTGATTTTAAAAAGCCTAAGTTAGAGGTTATCTACAGAATAATGTCCAAACAGAAGTGAACTTGATGGTAGAAGTACACATGAAAAAAAGTGCATAGAGAAACAATAACCAAAATAATGCTAATAAATAGCTCATGGTATTGATAGAATCACTCCTGGCAAAAACAATGTGCGAAGAGAAAAGCACCAACGTTATTTGCTCCTGCTCACATTGTTATCCATCTATCAGTTTATGCCACCAATCTTCAAAAACACTCACTGAAGTATTTCCTGGCGCCATCTACTTTTAAGAGATGGTCATGCCGCCCTAGATAGTAGCGACAGAAACCCGAGTACAGATGTCATACTTACCTGTACAATGATATAACCTTTAACGTACAACATTTCATAAATATTTTCAAAAGATACTGGTTAATGTAATTTTTTTTTCTTTTTATTACTATTTACCACGTGTAATTAATTTAACTATAGTTTTTTTTTTAATATATAATAAATAATAAAAAGGTTAAATAAATTTAAATATTAACTCATTAATTATTAAACTACATAAAAATAATCCCTATTTAATTACATTATTAAAGAAATAATTTAATTATATTGTAACCTATAAAAAATCATTAGTTCATTCACTTGCTCCTAATTCTAATTATAAACTTTAAGTTTTCTCTCCATTATTGTAATTTTTCTTTTTTTGGATATCCTTGTAGCTGGCCTGATGATGTGTCTTTAGAACACGAAACCGGTCGCCTAATTTCTCAATAGAACTTTGTGAGAGCAGGACCATTTTTCCATTTCTACCTAAATATGAATATTTTCTTAACTTAAAACTAAATGATTTACTTGGAAGAAACATTTTTCTGCCTTGGATTTTCATGATTTTCTAACCCTAAGAAAATATTCAATTGCTTTAATATCATATTTAACATTAACCAAGGTAGTCTATTGCTTGCATTTTATAAGGACGTCTGTACGCAAATACAAAGGACTGTTTATAGCTTGTTTTTAATTTTTCTCTATTACTTGTATAAATCAGCAGAACCCTGGGACTAAAAAAGTTTGAGAAGCGCTGTTCTAAATGATTGCATATTTAACTCAATTAGGTAATACTTTTTAGAATTCTTATGATGAACATTCAGTGTGTTTCACGTCACATGAAGACACCCAAATGTTTTTTTTTATTAGTATTAGCTTTGATTTCAACGTTTTATTAGTAAGGCTTGTATTTGAAGGCGTACAAGCTTATTTCAAATTTCAAACTTGAAACGAGAACGCGATTTTGCAGAAACTCATAGTAGCGATGTAGATAGAAGAAAATTTTATAAGATAAAGTTGTTCAGGATTGCAAGAAATGCCCGAATACCAAGTTTCGTTAAAAATTCTTACTTTTAGGGTTTTTGGAAATTTTCATATAACTACCAATTTGCGATCGTTTTAATTAAGTGTGCCTTGAAACAAAAGAAAACAATTTAATCGACTGTCGGACACGCTTTTTAGACTAATACAGCTTATTAATACCTTTTATAAACATTTTAGTTTTTTAGTTTGACCAATATTTAAATCAAGAAGACCATGAAACAAACAGAAGCAAACACTTTTCTTGATCAAATTTGAGAGGAATACAGCCGTCCCGCGTTAGTAAGTTTCGTAGTAAAGTGAGCCGCTAAAATATATGGACCGGTAACGTTTGTCGCTATAAAGTAAAATTGGGGAGTGGTGGAAATGAATCAGAATCAGTAACAATCCAACCGCTGTATACCCCTAGTTTATTTCTTTAATAAATCATCCTTGCTTTTCCCGATCTCTCCTCCTTGGATATTTTTGATTTGTTTTTTTGGGTTCCGCAATTATACGTGTGTTTTTTTTTTTAATTATGTTTTTATAAACTGGGGGTCATAAAATGGTCCACATTAGAGGCAGCACTGCAAATGCTGTTTTTGAACACCTATTATAATAATAGGTTCAACTAAATTTTTTACATCAAATACGATTAATTTTGATATAAAATTCCATTAATTAGATTTAGAAAACATCTTTCTTTTTGGGAATTTTCATTTAAAAGTTTATGTATTTTTATCACTTACTATCATTTAAACATTTAATATTTTGGGAATTTGGAAACCCAAAAAATGTAATCAGTTATTTTATAATGAGAGGTTTTTTATTTTTGGAATTCATAATTTTTCCTTTTTTTAAAAGAAGAACGTTTTCTTTGTTTCATATACGACAAAATTACATTTGATTTTTTTAAAATCAATGATTAAAGTCCATAAAGGGAAAAAAAAAATAAGTATTACGTATTTCCATAAATCTGTCGAGCAGATATCTCGAGCACGTATGCTAGGCGACCGACTAGCGATTGTGTGGGTTTGTCGAGGGACAGATGGAGAGGGCGTTCCTAGCACAAGCGACAACGCTGTTCGCTATATGTATGGGACCAGCGCTTATAAATGAATCCTACCTGCCCTAGCGCAGTTATAAATTATAAATGAAAACTTTAATTGAAACTTAATAATAAGTTATACTTCTTAATGTCGAAACGTTATAAAAAAAAACACAATTAGATAAGAATTTAAACGATTTTTTTTCAACGGCTTCTTCAAATCTAAAATTTTTTTACCTTTTATATTTCGTCTAACGTTTCGTAGCATTTGGGGGGGTAATTTTTTGAACATGGGAAATTCTTTGACACGTTTCTATTCTAGTTTGCGGTCTAGATTTGTATACTTTATGTTTAATAACACCCCACAGAACAGCGTTATCGTTTTTTTTTCAAGTTTAAAATTAGAAATAAACTTGTATTTGAAGGCAGTTTGACTAGTGGAAATTTAAAATCACAGCGAAGTTAAAAAAAAAAAATTTTGGGTTTCCCATGAAAAGTAAAACACTGTATATGTTTACATTTTTCTAATTTATAGTGCATAATAACTATTCAAAATTATTTTATAGTGCTAAAGTGGAATCTGCACACAAAGAATTTCAAAAGGCAATTGGTGCTGGCGTCATTCGATATATCCCGGAACGTGGTGTTCTCGTCGTCATATCAAGATGCGAAAGCAGTCGCAAAAGGGCAGCAATGTTGCAAGAGATGCATTTTCGCAATTTACAGCAAAAAGTGCTCTTATTGAAACGGACCGAAGAGGCGCAGAGACAATTGAAGTAAAATTAGCAACGTGGGAGGGTATTTTTTTGAATTTTTTTTTAAACTTTCTATTGTTTTTTTTGTAAAAAAAATTGGTATTGAATAATGTTTGTTGTTTATTTCTTTGGGGTGATGTTTTCCCCAAAAGAAACTAAATTTACTTTTTTTAAATATTTTTTCCCAAAAGGTAAATGACAAAAAATTTGGGGAAATTTAAAAAATTTAATTAGATTGCGTAAGTTGTTATGAAATATATTTTCTAGTTTTGAAAATTAATAAATAAATACCGTTTCATTAACTTTACAGTTTTTCATTCATAAACAGACATTTTCTCTTCAAAAAGAGTTCGATGATATTTCATCGGTAATATAAAGGAAAACATTAGTAACATATTGGTTTTAAAGTTTTTGAACCTATTTTTTATTTAATTTATTAATCAATATTTTGCTGTTTTTTTTTTTTTAACATACTCATATCGACTGTTTTCATTGTTATATGTACACACTATAACCAATCATTGTAATTTGTGAATGGTCAGTATGTGATTTTGCCGATAATTCTTGAAGGTACTCGTTTTAAGTTAAGGAACAATCTTTAAATATTCAATATTTTCAAATATATTAGCCAGGAAGAGTCTTGATTTAGCTTTTATAATACAGAGACAAAAACAGGACTAAGGATAAGGATTTTTTAATATTTGTCAGTTGATAGTCTGTTTCTCTTTCAGCAGATTTAAGCCTGTGTATCAGCGAGTCTCAAATTTTGAGGCGGGGCGTGCAGGCTTCAGGTGAGAACGAACCTGCATGTACATTATTAGTAGAGTAACCTTTCTTCTCCTGGCTCTTGCTGGCTGTATTATTTTTTAATCGACATCGATATCTGAGGCAAATCTATAAGTGTTGACCATTCCCGGAAATGTTCAAATATCCATCTGTGTTAATTCCACATTTTTTCCTACGTATTTGAATATTTTACGTTTATATTGTAATAGTGTAGTGTCTCATTCGCATGTTCTGTAGTAGCATATACTTTTTTTTTAAGCTTTTGTAGTGGCTATACATAGTTGCTATTTTTAACGAGCCAGGTTAACTATGAGTACTATGCTGCTACTTAGTTTTAATTAAAAAATTACTGCAATAAATTTCTTTAAAACGTATCTTCTCATTGCAGATTTTCAGACGAATTCAATGTACGTGAAGATCTTATGGGTTTAGCTATTGGTGCGCATGGAGCAAACATTCAACAGGCTAGGAAAGTAGATGGAATTACGAACATTGAATTAGAGGAAAATTCGTGCACGTTCAAAATATATGGAGAGGTACTTCAACAAGATATCTCTAATTCAACAAAAATAAACTATATTTTTTATTTTCAAAGACTGATGAGGCTGTGAAAAAGGCGAGATCGATGCTGGAATATAGTGAAGAATCGTTACAGGTACCACGGGCTTTAGTGGGCAAAGTTATAGGTAAAAACGGAAGAATTATACAGGAAATTGTTGACAAAAGTGGCGTGGTAAGTTGCTTCACAACTTAGTGCGGAAGTGCTTCATTGGGAAAAAATCTTTCAGGTCCGAGTTAAAATTGAAGGTGATAACGAACCACAGCCCACCATCCCTCGCGAAGAAGGTCAAGTGCCCTTTGTTTTCGTTGGTACCGTTGAAAGTATATCAAATGCAAAAGTTTTGTTAGAGTATCACTTAGCGCATTTGCGGGTAAGTTCCGCATACATTATTTTTAGGGAAATTTGAAAGCGGTCATGAATTTTAGAAAAGATTATTGTAGAAAGAGTGTGTTTTAACACATTGTTTACCATATTCTAGGAGGTGGAACAGCTTCGACAGGAAAAATTAGAAATAGACCAACAGCTTAGAAGTATACATGGTTCAGGAATGGGTTCGATGCAAAGTTTACAAATGTCGCGTAGGAACGATCGTGGCTACAGTTCGGATATGGACGGTGGTTCAAGAGGTCGAGGCGGTTCAATGCGGGGGAGAGGCAGCCGAGGCAGAGGCGGTCCTGGCCGACAAAACGATTCTAGATACAGCACCGGTAGTACCATCTCCGATTTCGTAAATAACGTGGACAAACGCAAGCAAATGGGTAACGGTAGGGGGCGTGGCCCGACTAGCAACGGCCGTACGCCCAGGGGTGGTCCGGGCGGCGATAGGAGCGGGCGCGATAAACCAAGCAGGGGTGGGAGATCAAACGTAGACACTGCCGCAGGCGGCGATCGAGAAAGAAAGTGATTTTCATCTGTTGGCCGATCCGGTTGGCCATAAACATCCGTTTTGCATCAGCAGCATTCTCATTGTGATTTGAGAATCTTTGGATCCGGGCTTTATGCACCACGATTTTTCTTCAATTTTCTTGTTTTAAAAAAAAGTAATTGTCAAAATTTATTGAATTGTGTTTATTACAGTTTATAAATGTTGGAGTTATTAATTTTACGCTTGCGTCATTTTTCAATTCATTTTAGATGATACTTATCACTTATAATAAATTTATTACACCCTCTCACATCGGTTTTTTTTTTTTTTTAATAAAATAAATGCAATGATATTTGTTTGTGATGTACATCCACATTTATTTAAGTTTCATCGGGAAAATACTTATTCATCAAATAACATTTGTTTTTGTTTTTGCGTCTTCTTCATTGACCTCAATCAAATTTTTAATAAACTGATCCCCATCGAATTAAAATTAATCAAATAAAACCTTTCTGTTTCAACACAAAATATTTTGACAATAATATAACATATATATATACAAAAGACGTATTGAAAAATGATACAGGTTGTAAAACTATCTCGATGCTTAATTTTCCTTTTCTCTTAATCGATCTATATCAATAAAAGGTTAAAAGATAGAATTTATAACAAATATAAGGTGAATCTTTAATTGTGACAAACGTATAAATAAAAAAAATGTTTCGTTGGTGCATAAAGCTATTCAGAATTCCAGGTGATTTCATATGTTACTAGACTGACCCGGCAGACGACAATTATTAACGACTTCTTGACTTGCGAATTGTAATAAAAAAAAAAAACAACTTGATACATGTATATGAACTATGTGAAATGAGGATATTTTGATATATTATCATAATATAAAAAAAATAATAAACATTACAGATTTTCGGAAATGAAAATTACGATATTGTGACCTAATTCATCTCTTCTCTCGATGTTCCGTAATATTACTGATGAGCATTCTTATTCTTGTTTATTGCAAGAGATTTACTTAACAGTTACATTTTGATTAGTTAATTTTTATAATTTAGCTTTTCTTTTTTATTATAATACTTATTCTAAATTAACCTCTTTTTAAATGAAAACTCTTTTATTTAGAGGTTCCAGTAACTTTCTTTCTTCAGTTTCTGAGGGTTTTGTGCTACAAATGTTTAAAGTAAAAAAAAAAATCAAAGCATGTGTGTGGTTGACTATTTGATTGTGGCTTTTAACAAATAACAATAGTATTTCTTTTTATTTTAATATTTGCATTAATTGTATAGATGAGATTTTTTTTCTTTTCATACCAGCACCAACAATTTTAGTGTTCTTACACACTAATATAATGTATATAATAGCTGTTCTGTCTTCTTTTTTTCTCAAACAAATCTAAGCCGAATAAATAGAAAATAATACAATAATGCTTGATGGCAAAGTAAATTTAATCTATTTGGTAAAAAAACTGTCTAGTATTTGGTGTATTCTGGATGTTAATTAAATATTAACTTTATCGTCTAATCGATTCAATTCTTTTTAATTTCTTTTTATCAAGTGGATTTAATAACAATCTTAATTCCGAGAATTTAAGTAACTAATTTGCTTGATTCCATATATGCTTTAACTAACATATAGGCGGTCCATATTTGACATTTTTTCTTGATAAATTTTATTCCCAAAACTTCAGCAATTAATTCAAAATTAAAACCCATTTTTTTTTAGAAGAAATTGCAAAGTTTTTATTATAGAAATTTCAGTTACAAAAATTAGTGTGCATCTATAAAATATGGAGTCGTAATTGGAGATTTATTACTATATAGCAAAAAAAAATAAAGAAAAATATATCGTCACCTTGATGCAGAACTAGCCTATTCTGTCAAAAACTATATTTTGAGTATATTTTGTAATAAAATGTCGCGCTTTTGATGCAGAAGAAGTCTAAGCAGTAGTATATGTGCAGGTTTGTAACGTAGTATGTCTAAAGTATCCTGCGATTTATTGGACGTTTTAAAATGTACGTCAGCAAGTGCAGTATATCTTTTCTGTATGCAAGATAAAGGATATCCAGGAGTGTCTATAATAGTTTGTCGTTTTTTTAGCATCGCATTGACTAATTTGCGTCAGAGACTTGTCCATATTTCGCTAGATGTTTTTAGAAAGATTCGGGAAAATGTTAAGCAACGCTACACTTTCCATGTGTACACTTTGCGAATAGCTGTCTGTGAAATTTGTCGAAGATAAAGTTTACCTTGTGGCTAGTGTCCTGGCTCACGATAAAAATTTAGTGCCGACTGACGTCATGCGATCCTGATTCGCTCCCGATTTCAACCTTCCGCTGGTAACAAGAATTTGACAACTCAATTTGGTAACATGGGGTGATACATCATTTCAAACGCTTTCAAAAAGAAGATAATTAATTTTTCATCCACAAACCTCTTTCCTTCATTCAAAGCAAGTAGGTTTTTCACATTTTGTGCAAGCAGTTTTGATCTTGCCTTTTTCTATCGAGCACATGAACTGTTTCAATAATTTCACTTGGAAATCTGATGACCGCCCTTTTCCAAGATATTGGGCGATGTTCCATGAATGACTTCAAAAAGCTGCTTAGCTAGATTTCTCAGAAATCCTCTCTTCGAGTGATTTGCAGCGTCGAACCGTGAAATGCCGTGTGGATGACCCATCTTGACGAATGTGTCCACTCCATATAAAATTCTACGATCTCAGGTTTCTTGGTGACTCCATTTACATCTTTTTGACTGTGCATATTGAAGATCAGGACTTACTTGTTTTTCCTTTGGGGTGAACGAGATAATCGTTTTTCCGTCAAATGCAAACTGAGAATTGAGTGGCTTATTGGTTGGGTAGAAAGATTGGATGGTTCCGACAAGAGTTAACCCAAAAGTAGCGTTCACATAGGGTAGCCCAAAGTTAGCGTAACGCGAAACTCACGACAAACTTTAATATTATTTTCTGCGTTTGTTTTTGAATTAGTGTCATGATTACTGCAGAAACTGCTAATAAACATACCATGTAACGTTTTGTGTAACTCCGTACATTACAAAAGTAATTGTTAATATCAACAGATAAATTTAGGTTAGGTTATAATAAAGCAAATCATTGGTCTCGGTTGTCAAATTCTTATCCTAATTTCGTGCCGCCTTATGTGAACGCAGCCAAAGTCCTTGAGCATTTCCTGGGCCAAGGGAATTGAGATGAACTGGTTATCGTAAGTGATGTTTCTGTTTGTTCCACGCACTGATTCTGAATATGATCTTACATAGTATATGGAGAGGCTATCTGCCATGTTGCGGTTTTCTTTATCCATACAAGAAATCGCATCGATCATGTAGGAAGTTTTTGCATTACACGTCATTATGGTTTTGAAGCTATGTAAATTTAAAAGGAGCATTTCCCTTGGAAACCAAGACATTACTCATCAATAGTTAGGTAATTTGGATGAATGTTGACTATACAGAGCGAATGGGTGAGAACTTGTCAGACCTGCCCCGAGATTGCTCGTCATTAAATCTCAAACATACAGTCAAAATTTTGAGCCTCGTTTCATTCATTATAAGTTTATGCAGGCATGATCCTAGCAATATTTTTTCTGTATTAAAATGCCAGTCACTCATTATAAGTTTATACAGGGATGATCCTAGCAATATTTTTTTCTGTATTCAAATGTCAGTCTCCTCATTCTAGCAAAGTGCAGTAAACCAATAAAACCTTTTATTTCAGTTTCATCTGTTTATAAATCTATAATCAGTAAAGCTTGCAGCTGCAGTCTTAGTCTCTTTTTTCACCCATTGGAAATAATAACCTCAATGATACCGGGATCGATAAGTATGTTTAGAGTATCGATCTCCAAGGAAGTATCTGGACAATTTTTTACTTTAAGAATTTTCATTGTATTACGAGCTTGTATTGTAATACATTTAGCTGGTATTAGTGACCCTTTTTACCTTTGGTTGTCTTCGTAGGTGCACTTTCTACATCGACCACTTCATTCACTACTACATCTTCTTCATGATTTGATGAATTATTGCCAGGGAGTTCATTTTCGCCTTTCTCTAACCACCCCCTCACAATATCAGCAACATTTGGATCGTTCACATCAGTAGATTCCATGATAATTGAAAACTCCTACGCGAAATTTTTACAACAGCAATGTGTCACCCCAAACACCTTACGAAAACTGCAATGAGGAACATATAGTGAAAATGGCACCAATCAAACGGTACTGACCTAACTGGGGATTAGCAAAAGGCTGGTTGTGTTATCTGTCAGTCTAACAAAAAAAAACAATTAATTTTCTCTGGCGGTGGTGATGTACTATTCTTGTTACCATCGGAAGACACATCGTCATCTCGCGAGGGCTAGGTTTTCGCCTTTCGACTCTCTTGTCCTCCTAGACTTTATTGGCATCGATTGACGATTGACTTCAGTATTATATATTCCTTCAGTCTTCTTCCCGACCCACTCTATCCTCCTGTTATGCTCGGTCCTTCACTTTGCGAACGCTCACACGAGGCGGGGGTCTGTCCTGAGGTTGGATCGTCCTCTGCATCAGTGAATTGTTCGATGCCATCGCCCTTTCCCGTGATTTCTTCCACGGGCTCTTGAGAAACATCTTGGTCGAGGGTATCTGTGGATCTTTCCTAATTCTATTTCGGAGCTGTTATGTTTCTCAGTGTCTCATTTTGCTCGGTTTCTATGCGTTTTATCTTTCCCTCGGCGATGGTTGGCCAGGCAATTGCACCGTATGTCAAAGCTGGTCTCAAAGTTGAAGTGTATATCAACAGCTTGGCTCCTATGTCTAGTTCACTATTTCTGCTGAAGAGTGGCATAAGAAGTCCTCTAGTCATGTGGAATCTCTTGAAAATCGCAGCCATATATGACTGTTTCATGTAAGTCGCTTATCTATGATAAGGCCAAGGTACTTCACTGAGGTGGACCAAGGAAGACGATGATGTTTGTCGGTGCTTTAAATTTATAAGCGAAGCGAGCAGCCACACACTTATCATCATTTGTATCTAATCTCCACTTACTAAACCAGCCTGTAAGGTGGTTTAGGACGAGAATAGCACGGCATCATCGGTATATACGGCTAATTCCACTGCTGGCCCCTTTGGAGTATCATAGATATAGAGAATATACAATTCTGGAGCCAGCAATGTACCCTGAGGAATGCCGGCAGGTGTGGGTCTAGAAGAAGATCTAATGTTGGCTATTTTCAGAGAGAAAGTTCGTCCTCGCAAATAATTAATTAAATTTGCGTTAATATCCAGCCGAATCAGTTTGTATAGAAGACCCTGATGCCAAACCGAATCAAAAGCTCTGCAAATGTCTAAAAACACCGCCTGCACCGTCTCCCTTTCTTTAAGTGTATCTCTGACGTAGTCAGTGAATCGCAACAGTTGCAAATTGGCAGAAAGTCCGGCCCGAAAGCCGTACCTTCGGAAAGTTACCTATTAAGTTAAACCAGTAATATATTACCGACAATAGATAAAATTACATACGCATTACGTTCACCCTGCTTAAAATCATCACAATTTGGATTCCGAGTCGGAAAACTTGCCATAGCGGTGAATCTATCGCATTTAAAGTCGCGTTCCCACGGGACGTGAATACGTTGGAGTGACCCCACTTGTCGTGGATCGTGGACGGAATTAAGTGTACACGAAAACGTATTCAGTTGATTGTGGAAAAACCAACATTTTGTGGGTAATCTCACGTCTGAAAATCAAACGTGGACCTCCTTACATGAGGAGTGTTTCACGAAAGCGTGTCTCACGCTAGCGTTTCACGTCCCATGGAAACGCAGCTTAAGGGATATTTGGATTAGCAGATTTAAATGCTTAAGAAATTGATTTATTTTATTAACTATATTTGCTATAATTCAATAAAAGAATTTATCAAGAAAAAAAACGTCTTGTACAGTCATAAGGAAATAATACCTTCATATAGACCTTTGAAATTTGCATATGCATTTAAATTAAATTATTTGGAATCAAATTATGACTGTACGTAGTAGGAAACATACTAAGCATGTGTATAAACACCGTGCGTTGCGTTCATTTTTATTGACATCGCTCTGTGGACTGCTTGATTAGATTTTTTTTTTAAGTAATTTTAAGAGTATGTTCATTCTCATAGATTTTTTTCTTTTGTCAAAATAACACTTTTGTTGGATGTGCTTTTCGTACGTTAATTATAACCAATAAATAACAATTCATTTCTTCAATTTAAACAATTTCTACTTTGTACTATAATAATGTATGTGTAATATATAGACATAATTTTTGAATTATATCTCGTATGTTGAACTATAAATGTTCACGGCTAATTATGTATTTAATTTAAATATATATATATCTTCGTAAATATATAAAAAAAAAACATATATGAAACAAATGTATTGTAAACAGGGAGATGCAGTTGTTTATCGATATGTTTCTTGACATTCGAGGCAAAAAAAAAATTAAAAAAAAATGTAACATAACTGTTCTTGCTATATTCTATGATCGATAGTAAAATAGATGTTTTAAACTATTTTTGTTGTGTCAAACTGCATGTTCCACTAAGACAGTAAACGTAATATGAGAAATATTGTGAACAAAAAAATACCTTAATTTAGTTTACGAAGCAGGGGTTTCTATTGGCAGAGGATAGTAAGAGAATATATTAAAATATAATAAATGAGATGTTGCGAGTTTCTTCTCATATTTATTGTTACTTTTTGTAAAAGAAAAAAGGAGATTCTTGCCAGTGGAAGCCGCTTGCTTGAATCTTAGTATGCCTTCGCTTCAATAAGGAAGGTGTACTAAATCTCTCGACACATTAAACCTTGCTGGAAGGGTACTCAAGTCAAACTCTTTGCAGAAGCCATGTGCTTGTGACGTTCTATACATCTAAAATAATTTATATGTAATACACATATGACGTAAATAAATACATACAAAAGAAAAAAACAAAGATTTAGCGCCATCTAGAGTGAATGATGAACTAAATTCTTTGGATGGTCCTGGAAATTGCAGAGTTTGCAACTACAGAGGCATTAGTTAGACTGCCAAGGAACAAGACTGGCTCATTAAAAAAAAAAACTCATGTCATATAATATAATTATTATTGTGAGACTTTTTTTTAGAAATATAACTTGATTAAAAAAATACCAGTGTTTTTTTTTTAATCTTTTTGTTGAACGGACTCTTCGTACCCTTCCAGCAAGGCTCCCGTGATTTGATGTCTTAGTTAAATTGTTGGCTCTTTACTGAATTTTAATTTTGTTTTTAATTGCATGTGCACATGACTTTGCTTGAAGGGTTCTTGAGTCCTTTGGTTTTAATGTGCTTAAGTAATACCTTAACGACAAAGATCAGGAAAAGCAACGTAAAACCTTTAAGCTTGTTTTGACATATGTGCGGGGGTAATTTTTTTTTCAAATTCAGTTTTATTTGTCAACATAGTCTTCTTGTGCGTCTATAGACTTTTCTCAGCGATGCTCGCATCTCTTTAATCCGTCCAAATAGTGGGGCATCTTGTTCTGCAAAATAAGAATACGAATGTGATCTCCTCATTCGATGAAAATCTCTATACTCCCAGCGTAATTTTGAGCCTAGGAAACAGAAAAATGTCGGTGGGAGCCAGGTCTGGTGGATAGGCTCGGTCTATCAATTCGAATCCCAGTTCGTGAATTTTTGCCATGGAGACTACTGAAGTGTAAGACTGCGTTGTCTTGGTGAAACACAACTTTCTTTTTCTTCAAATGCAGCTGTTTTTCCGTAATCTCTGCCTTCAGCTTGTTAAGTAATTAGGCTTAGTATGTCTCCGTTATTATAATTATTATAACTTCCAAAAAACTTGCTATCCCAAAAAAGTCGCCGTCACTTTCCTGATTGAACAGTCTTTACCTCTTTCGAAGTTAATTTACCATTCACAGTCCACTGCTTCTATGTCTTGGCTTCAGAAATTTCATCTACAGTTATTAATCGACGCCAACACTCCCACTTATTTCGCTTAAACTACTTCAACAACCTTTTATTCCCGAGTGATCAAGCGCGGCACTCAGCGCGTGGTTAGCTTTTTCATGCCAAACTCTTCAATCAATTTGTGACAAACACATTCTTTCGAGATGCTCACAGCCTATCTTATCTCTCTAACCTTAATTTGACGGTTGTCTAGCACCATTTAGTGAACTTTTCCGATGTAATTGGTAGTTTTTAGCTATCAGCGTACAGCTGCGCAAAATTTCACTGCGGCAAATGATGATTCAGAGTCCCGTAAACAGCGTCCATTTTGGCTTTACTTTGTAAGAATTTAATGAAGGCTCGGTATTCCAAATTAGTAACAACGAAACTGACAAATTAAAAACGATTTCTGTTATGTCTCAATAATGTTTATTATTGATTATATATTAGGATAGAGAGGCTGTCCCTAAATTTGGAGTAAATTTTGATAACGAATGAACTACTCAAAATCCATTTTTACAAACATTATTTTACGTAATTTGTATGTGTGTATATTAAGTTCGAATGCATAGTAAACGAATCTATGGCATGACATGTCATCACATCATTGCTGTCGCATATTGCTAACTTATCGGTTATTTAAATTCAGTTAATATTTATTTCTGCAAACATATGAAATAGTTTACTGCAGAAATAAAGTTTAAATGGGTAATTACAATAATGCATTAAAATAGCCGTAATCGTCTTTTTTTTTTGCTGTACTATCAAAAAAGGTCTTCACTCAATTTTTTTTTTTTGTTAAAATGCATTAGATATTTAAAACTGTTAAGAGTATATGAAATTTTAATATTACTAAAGTAAAATATCCTAAAAATCATTCTAAATCACCAAAAATGCGCCGCATCATTATTTTGATAGGTAAAAATAATAAGCGACCAAATTAAAGAACCTAACCGACTATTTTCCGAGGAAAATGCTTTTTTTTTTACTTTTTTACTGCCCAATAAATTCTATAATAATTAGTATGTATTTGAACGAAGATTTTAAATGGTTTCTAGCTTGAAACAATATTTTACGTACTGAAATGGCATTATTCAGCTTAATTGGGGGTAATAGGTATATTAAGAATACAACACTACACGTAATTTCTTAGTTACTACAAAGCTTGTGTAAATATTTTCTTCAGAATAGTTTTTTATTTAGTAAATTTAGTGTCACCCGCTAGAAAAGTTACGTCAAGTTCTAGGAAATATGTATATATTCTCAAATATCCGCTAAAACTTAAATTAAAACATCAACACTTTCCTGTGTCGTGTTTGACAACATTATTGTTCTGTAGGCTCTCGACATCAAACCCCAGACACGGCAGAAGAACGCATCAGCAACTTACCACCCGGCAATATGGCGGGGGTCCGAGAGGCCGCGGTGGTAGAAGGGATAATCGTGATAGACGCGATGAAAGACGCAGAATGACGGACGATGAAGAAACGGTACTGGATAGTCAAGATGTATCCAGTGTAGATCTTGGTAAGTTAACAAAAACAATATAAATGTCTTTAGAAAGTCGATTTGCAGAAAACAAGGTTTGTATTCATTTATTTATAATTAATTTTATAAGCCCCCTTTCCCCCATTTTTCCGTACACCCATGTCAAAATTGTCATACATTGAAATTTAAAGTTAATAAAGTTAACGGGATGTGATGGATATTCAGGAAGTTTGGTTGCTTGTTTTGCGTAAAGATGAAATAAGAACATGAAAGAAATAACAGAATATGTATAGAGTGGTAGGAAAATGCGTGGAAGCAAGTAAATATCTTTGGAGTTTCTAGAGATATCGAAATTAAGTTTGGTTGCGCACATTCGCCCATCACGGCATGCATTAACAGCATTTGTACACATACGAGGATGGTATGATTAATACCTGTGTTAAGGAAGACAACGCAATTGCATTTAGTAATCTTATTTCTCGACGTAATCTTCTTGTAGCTCTGTACACGTATTCCAGCAATGTTCCAACTTCTTTAAGCCATTCAAATAATAGGATTTGTCTAACTCTGCAAAACATGTTTCGGCAATAACCTCTTCGTTTAATGTGAACCGCTTCCCGCCAAGCCATTTTTTCAAGTTTGGAAAAAGAAAAAAGTCACAGGAGGCCAAATCTGGCGAATATAGAGGATGGGGCACCAATTCGTACCATAACTGGACTAGTTTTATTGTTGCAATTACCGGAAATTATCATGATGATTCTTCGCTACATGGGGCCTTTTTTCTCTTTAGTTCAGCGTCGAATAAATCAGTGTAGTACTGTCTCGTGATTGACCTTCCCTTCTCCAAATAATTGATTAAGATTATGTCTCGCGAATCCCAAAAACTCGTCGCTATAACTTTTCCGGCTGATGGAATTGTTTAATGCATGTTCGGCGGGAAAAACCCATTTTGCCGACTGACCTTTGGTTTCTAGTGTGTAGTGATGTATCCATGTCCCATCTACAGTCACATAACGCCGCAGAAGCTAATTCGTATTGCGCTTAAACATGTCTAAACATTGCTTTGAAGTTATCACGCGATCACCTTTTGATTAATCGTCAGTAGAGGCGGCACCCATCAACAGTCTGCAAACACGATATCATGAACTTTATTGATCAAATCGTTCGTAGTCATGTCAATGGGACGACCTGGCCGCTCCTCATCAAAAACGGATGTTCGGCCACGCTTAAATTCATTAATAATGGTAGTCATCGAAAGTGCATGATCCTTATAAACTGCATCCAACTTCTCTTTGATTTCTGCAAACGTTTTCCCATCCAAAAAAAGAAATCGAATCACTGACTGGTATTGTTCCTTTTCCATGATTCCACAAATACATAAACTTGCTCACCTTCAATAGTTCTCAAAACAACACTACTTCATGAATCTCTCCGAAATTTGGTAAAGAATAGTACTCACAGTCGGTAATGCAGATTTTGACACAAAGCGCCATCTATCTAGAAACGAACACTTTAGACACCATCTGCGTATGTGCAATTTTCTTAATTTCTTAATATATTCTGGTAAAATAAGAGATTAAGTTTAATTGAAAATGAATCAAATCAGGATCACGAGGTAAACTATTTAATTCAATGGGAAAAAAATTGGAAATATCTTTAATAATTATAACGATGTCCTAATACGAACTGAATATAAAAATAATAGAGGATTGTACCTGTTATTGCGCATGACATCTGATTAACTAATTTTGTGATAATAATCTCTTTTTAAGTCAACTTCTATGTTTATATTATAAAAATATCAGCATAATGAATCAGACTAGGATGCTTAAGTTTTTTGTTTTACATTTTGGGCCGTAAAAACCCTATACGACTCTAGTTTGGTAGTTTTTTTTTATTTGCTGCCCCCCCCCCCCCACAATTGTCGATTAGACTTTTTTGGCATGTTGTAATTTACGAGAATGTAAGATGGCCTGGGGTTGTCTTAGAATCAGTGTCGAGCGTAGAAGCAGTCTCTTGGTCAGGTGGTGGTTCCCAGAGGAGAAGAAGAAGACGATTAAGACAACGTAGCCGCACTCCATCTTCCTCTAATACACCTGGTAAGTTGTAGCTTGTCGCTCTCTTGCATTTGCTTGCATGCATTTTCACTAGCGAATTAACCAAATAACCAGTAAGTATAAAGGTACCTTTTGCGGGTATGTCAAAAATAAGATGTACTTGTTTTTTATGTTTGTTAAAAATAATTGGTAATATTTTTGACATATCTTCGTGTCAGGGTATATCATCCTTGTGATTTTAACCAAAAGTATACCTGCAGTTGTTTCAGTAAGCTAGTAAATGTATGCTGAGAGATAAATACAACCCTTACATTCTCTGTAATTCCAGCATTTCCGAATATTCAATTCTGACCGTGTGAAAATTATGTGTTATTATTTTAGTGTTTTTTGTAGTTAGAACAGATATTGGTTCAAGTGTTTCAATATTTATATTTATGTTTTGAGTCGCTGCTTATGGAGACTATAACCGAAATATTTTATTTTTCAGTGATCCAAATAGGTGATCTGGTTGGCCATCTTCTTGTACTCATTATATTCTTTGGGAAAAAATCCTCTAAACAAGCGAGCATAATAGCTGCTGTATGAGCAGTGGTCCCGTTTTGCTGAAAATATCCACGTAACATTTCCTCTGGAGTTCCCTGATTTAGAAAACTATTTGATAGTTTCGTGAAAGAAAATGAGTCCTATAATTCGTTTCGAGACATTGGTATCGACACATCAATTTTACCCGGATGTAAACTTGTTTCAATAAAACCATGTGCGATTTTCAGTTGACCAAGTAAAGAACCAAGCGTCATTAGTAAAGATTATGTTGTCTAAAATGTCATCGTTATTAATATTATTCAAAAACCATTGGCAGTATTGCATTCGTTCATTAAAATCTTGTGGAAGTAATTGTTGCACCGCACTCACTTTTTATGGATGTTTATCTTGCTACGTTGTTTTTTTTTTGTTTTTTAATACGTAGACGATAATGGCGACAATAAAGTAAAATAAAAAATATTGCTGATAAAAAGTGTTATAAGCTTCAATGAAGTATCTGACCACCCCAACTTTATTTGCATTAGGGATTAAATCAAATTTATTTCTCATGCGCGTAACTCTAATTTCCTGAAGCAACCGAAAATTAACATTAATGCGATCCTACTAACATCACAATTTTGCTTTATTATTCATACAGCAGATCATCGTAACGCCATAAAAGAAGAGTTTTATTTGTTGTGTCATATTTCGATTGTATTTTTTAAGCTTTCTCTTCCCTTGGTTACAGTTAATAACACTCACCCAGGTGGCACCGCTCCAGTAGCAGAAGGTACTGTCTCAAATAATAATAGACCGACTACCAATGGCGCAAAGGAACAGAAACCTCGTTCCAGCAAACCACCACCAAGTCGTCGCAGTGAATCGAAACACAAGGAATTAGTGAACGGCACAACAGCTTAACCATCCCACGGTTATACTGTGCCAAAGTATTGTTTTTAAGGGTTGTATTTACTACTACTAATCCATATTTACATTAAAAAAAATATAAATAAAAGAAAATGTGCGCATGTGCTAAATGAGAAGAAGAAGAAACGAAACAAAATCAACAGAAAAACAGAGAATAAGAACCTTATTTTTACGTTAATTATAATTGTTATATATATACATATATATAGAAAGTTGTGTTTTTTCCAGTTTCCAAGCATAATATTATAAAGTTTATATATGCCTATATGAATTAAATAAATGAATTTTAAAAAGACGAGACAGAGAAAATATGAAATGATCCAACGACAACAACAGTAAGGGATGGTAATGGTAAAGCTAGATCAATACGAATCGATTAAGAGGAAAAAATAATGACAATGAGGATGTTAAAATTTTTTATAAGTAAAAGGGTGGACTTCTACCCGTTTACCCGGCTGAAACAAGTGTTGTGACTGTTTGGGTTCCGTGAACCGATTTCACTTCTTTTCGTAACGATAACATCTACCAACGCGATTATAAGACCCTTCAAAGAAGATAAATATCAGTGTGTTTTTATTTAACATAATTAAATGGTTACAGCTACTATAATTTATTGTAAGGCATTATATTTAATAGTGTGGTATCGTAAGGTGTCTGTAGCACCATGTAATATTGTGTGTCGTTTTATGTGAAATATACAGGGTGATACGCAGCTCTCGATAATAAGAATATTTTCCTTTTTTAAAATTAGAAAAGAAATCGACAGTATTATTTTTGTTAAAGGCTAAATGAATAAAATCACATTTACATAGAATATCAAATTATTAATTTATCATCACGTAAAAAATTCTAAATAATCCACCCTGTATATATGTACATATGCATTAAATAAATTACTAGGATATCAACTTTGAAAAGGAACTACCTGTTAATTCTAATAACTGCAGTCACGGGAAATTGATTTGTGACAATTTTTCTAACATTTCATACCTACACATCATAAGGAAGATGCAATTTTGATATTATTTAAATTTTAGCGCACATTTAAACAAAAAAAAAGTGTTTCTAAATTTTTATTTTATATCAACCGATTGTTCAACCTACTTAAAGAAATAAAATCAAAAAAAAAACGCTCGCAAGCGATGAAAAAAATCAGTAAAATGCAGAAAAATTAATTTAATAATAATAAAAAAAAAGTGAACAACAAAACTTAGATTTAATTTTTTTGCCTGCATCTAAGAATGACCTATATTTTAATTTATATAATATTGTATTTTTATTTATTATTTTGTATTTTTCTTGTTTTCTAGAATTACTTGTAGAGTGCAAATCATTACTTTAGTTGTCCCTAATCGTATTCCCTACTTTTGTATACTAAATGAAATTAAGGTAATTATTTAAATACATGGATACATACGTATGTATGTAGTGAAAGTTATATTTTTTATTTTTTTTTCTGCGAAATGTGAAATGTATTATTTCATCTCATCAGAGAATGTAAAATCGTAAAATTCCGAATCAGAAAAGTTATGGGCCTCTTCACATTTTATGTAGATTATTTTGGTGCTCACCAGTTTTCTTATATTGGTTGAAATGCTGTGTACTCATTACTGTAATACTTTTTGCATTAAATAAAGAATAGATTTGCCCAAATTCTTTTTTTTTTAAGCGACCAAACAAAGCTACGTTTGCATTAGTGAAAAGTAATTTTCATTAGTTCGGGTCTTTGTTGATAGGGGGGGCGCGTAGTTTGAATGTATTTGAAAATTAAGATATTTGTAAGGTTATAAATTTAAATCTTATGGGATAAATGCACATCGGAACTACATTGCTCTATTAATAGCAGCAGCATGTGGAATTTGGTGCAAATATGTAAAAATCATCTGATTCACTACGTAATTAATAGAAAACGGGTAGTTACATATACATAGGTATATACTTTTTGCATTAGATGTAAATAAATGCCGTTGTTAGAGATATGAAGTTTCGATGTCTATTCATAATAGTTTATAACGATAAATACCTCCAATTTTCAAATTAAAAAATTTGTAAAGTTAATACAATTATAAATATCCCAGGATTATTACAAAAAAAAACAAGCTAAAATTGAAAATAGCCGTGTAAAATTCTGTACACTACTCCAAACGTTAATTAATTGGGGTTACATGATTATACTAAAACAGATAAAGGTACTTTATAGCCAGCCAATCCCATGCTATTATTTTCACACATTTTTGGCGACGAAAACGCTTTAGTTTGGGGACAAGGCACTGGTAAAAGGGGCGCTAGCGTAGTATTTCTAGATTTCTGCATCATCATGTACAAATTAGACAGAGAATACGTTTGAATCTACGCGCAAAATCAACTTATTTTAACTTGCAGAGGGTGCCGCGCTCTTGGAATTCAAGGAGAAAACTATTTTGGCTCCTCTCGTAGATATACCGCAAACTAACCTTTATCTATCTCTTTCATAATTGGTTTGTAAGTAGGATTTCAAAGCGTGTAATGTTTGTGACCATAGTAACTGTCCTTGAAAATGTCTCGCCAAGTTTATGCTGCGTTCCTCTTTAGTTTTGGGCATTTGCCTGTATTATGGTTTGTATTTTTCAGTGAATTATAATGGATTTCTTTATTACGTACTCGTTTAGTTCTGTTGTAGTATTAGAACTGCAGCAATAGGTGCGTTTATTGTTTATGGTATTTGTCAATTATGTTATTTAAAAATATGTTTATTTGTAGTACTATCGTCATAGACCCCAATTTAATGGACCAGCCCTTCTACGGAAATTCGCAATGCCTTTTTTTGCTTTAACTACATCGAAGGGCACCCATACACCCTATAAATACTGTGTCATATCTAATCTTGAATCCTGCTAGTAAATGTGTATGCAAATGAAAACTTATGTTTTGTGCTCTAATTGTATATGTACAGAATTTGACAAGAATTGAAGAAAGTTTAATTTTTTGAAAATTTTTGACAGATGGACAAGTACATGTGAACTATTCTTATAACTGTGAAAGTGTTCAACTTGGAAAATTGAAATTTTGCAGAACTATTGACCGTATAGGGGAGTATTACAACCCGAATCAATTTTTCGAAAACATTATACAGCGTGTTCGACAATTACGATTAAAGTTTCAAAGGGAAAATGTGCCACTCAATTTTTTTAAATACGACAACTAAAATAAGTAGAGCCCGTATTCTGCTGGTAGTTTCCGGTATGTTTACGGGAGGCACCAAAATACGAGACCACGTCTATGGTTAGAGTTGCCCTCTATCAAGTTATTCTATGGCCAATCAATTATCAAATCAGTCAAAAAATAATTTCGGATCTTTTTTTAATCAAATTGCGTCTGACTAGTTTGTGACTTGCTGAAACAAGCCTAAAATGTTGACAATTATCCAATTTGACGGAATTGACAAGCTACTATATCGCGCGGCATCTAGCAACAGAGACCAGAAATTGATACGTCAACGAAACATTCAGATTGTTTCTGTTAAAATTGAACGGGGATGATTTAAATTAGTAGTTTCAGCAATAAAGGCCATATTCGCCAATTTCGTAGAGTAATATATACGAATATGATCTTTATTTATAGAATTAGCAACTTAAATCACGCGCGAAATTTAAAAAATGCAAAGTAGGTAAATGAAATGATATTTGTACGAGTGTAAGAGCCTTTATAGATTGTTTTTGGAACTACATCATTATGCAATAAATAAACACTTAATTTAAGAGCAACTTATAAAATATATTGATGCTGTACGCGAGTAGTTCCGTGTATATGTAGGCTGTCATAACTTATTTCGTAATTATACGCTTATGTTTGCTTTCAAAATGTCGCAGTTAGGTACGTCGCGAAAACGACCAATGGCAGACACAGTTAAAAACTTTATAGTGGACATGCCGGACTTTGATGGCGCTAAAATTCAATGTCTAGTTTGTAAAATCCCTTTAATGTGTTGGTCCAGAAGCCATTGTCAACGTCACATCGAAAGCAAACAGCATTCTTCTGCAAAAAGTGGCATACGAGACCAAGAAAAATTTACATTTGACTTATGTGTTACTCTTATTTTATATAATCTATCGTTTCGTTTACTAGACAAGAAAGCATTTGTCTCCTTCTGGAAATGTAGTGCCATTTGCTCGTGAACATATAGAAAAAAGAATGAAAACTGAATTGAAAGATAAAACACTGTGGTTGTGTGTGGACGAAACAACAGATCGTCAAAAACATTCTGTGGTTAATGTAATGGTGCGTACAATGGAACCACATCGACCGTCATCCTCCTTCTTACTTGCTTCCAAAAGAGTTATAAATTGTACTGCCGATGAGATTTTAAAAGTGGTGTTGAATTCATTCAACAAATTTGAAGTTTCAACTAAGCAACTTTTAATGTTTATGAGTGATGGTGCCGCAAACATGCGTTCTTTGGGCCGATCTCTTGAAGAACACAGTGGTAACTTCTTACATGCAACGTGTAAAATCCATACTCTAAATCTTGCGGTACAAACGATTCCTACATGTTATCCACTAGTAAATGCATTGATTGCTAGTACAAAGGCAATGTTTCTAAAGTCCCCGAAACGTTCCCCACTATTTCACAAACTGTGTCCTGATTTACCTGAACCACCACAGCCGATTGTTACACGTTGGGGAACATGGTTGCAGGCTGCGTTTTACTAGAACAAATATTTTGATCAAGTAAAGAAGGTAGTTTTAAAATTCAATCCGACAGAAGCTGCAGCAATCAAGGAAAGCCAAGAAATATTTCAAGATAGGTTAAAAGGGATTTACAAACTATTCCCAACAATTACTTCGGACTAGCGGAGGGAATAGAAAAATTACAAAATGTTTCGATGTCGCTAGTGGATTCTGTTCAAATTGTGAATGATGTTCACACACAGTTATGCGCTGTAGAAGGCGAAACAAATTGGTGTGTAATACGAAAATTTGAAAGTGTCTTAGGAAAGACTCCGATTTTCTTATATTAAGACAAATTTGTGAAGGTGCGTGTGAAGATGCATTAAGTTGTTTCAAAGATTATTTTAAATATGCAAATATAACACCGCTAGATGTCGAACGGTCGTTTTCGGCATTAAAAAACATTTATTTCGCACGTCGTAATCGCTTGACTGAAACAGCTGTGGAAACATATCCAATGATTCAAATATTTAACAGATGTTACCCAGTTTGTGATTTCACGGAAGACTTTTAAAACGGTAAGTGTTTCAGCACGTTTTATAAATTATTTCTTACCTTCTATTTTATGTGTAAACTTTTATACGCTCGCCACGCCTCTGGCTGTTACCGCATATTTCCCCAGGTTAGATTTCCACACATCAACTTTAATTCTGATTTATGTATTTACACCTTCTTATTATAAACTTAAAACAGACCAACGAGGGAAATATTTATATAACGTATAAAATCTATTTTGTATTTGTAGAACAACTAATTCCTTGATGAAAGGGATCTTGCGTTTATTTATCGTGCATGTATGTATATTTAACTCACGGTTTTCATAATAAATAGCAGGCATTTAGGAATATATAGAGGTAAACAGGTAATGGAAATAATCGTGACACATTTCAGCTTGATTGGGTTTATTTGTACATTAAAAATAGTTTTATTTTGGTATAAACAAGTTACATATTATTACACATATACAATTGGAAATCTATCACTTTATAAATACATATACATTAATTTTTTATCTTTTAAAATGCTAAATCGAACAATAAAAAATAACGATTTTATTAATGCATGTATCCTTTTTAGGAAACAACCAAAATCATACTAATATAATAAATATTTTTTATAGAGATATGTAAGAGGTGTGATTACATTTTCATAGGATTATAAAGATTAACTATATCATCGAAATCAAATGCAAACATTCTTAATATCTAAAAGAAACATATAAAAAAATTCTCTTATATTTTTCGCTGTATTAGCATCTTTGAAGACAAATTGAGTCAGCATTTAGTGAGCAATAAATAATATTCTACCATTTCACACAAGAAAAATCGTGTTCGTAATGCACATAAGCATAGTAAAAGTATACAAGGATTGCTTAGTGCCTATCTCGCGATGTATTCTGAATCACGTGACCGCGTGACGTTACCTGCGTTCTGCATGGCGTCAAATGTGTGCGACGTTACATTTTAATCGTTTTATTTGCTTTTTTCCTGTTATCAATTTAGACTGCGCGCGAAATCTAAAAACTTTTACCTATTAAAAAAAAAATTATTAACGTTTATTACTAAACGTTTGTTAATAACATTTGTTTGTGGTATGGAATTAATTAGAGATCGTCCTAAGTCTTCTTGATTTGTTAGTTGCTCCCGCTCACCTTCGATATATTGCCATAGTTTTTCATCATTTTAATCAAAACTTCTCAAACATTCTCAATCGGATTTAAGTCTGCACTGTTTGCAGGCCATTGCAAAATTTCGATCTTATTTGTTTTAAATCAATTATTTATAATTCTAGCTGTATGGACTAGACAATTGTTCCGCCGAAATATAAAGTTATTGTTATCAAAGCTTATGCATGTTAACATTTATAATGAATGCGAATAAAAGGTAATGGAACGCCGTAAATCGGCCGTATTGAGCAATCCTTGTAATGTTTACTGTCCTTGTGAATCAATCGATTATAGAGAATGTCAGTGCATTGTAAAGTATGTCAATTTGGAACAATAAACCTAATTTCTGGTAAAATTTTTAATTTTGGAATACGAGTAAAAGTAAAAATATACTTTTTATATGATTCAAAAAATCATATGTTCTTATCCGAATTTCATTTGTTTTCAAGATATAGCGCCATTACAAATAAACAAAATTTCATACACTAACATTTTTTTCTAATTATAGCGTTTTTTTAATAAATATTCAAAAATACCGCCATTAATCTCTAAACATTTTATGCCTTGTCTACGAAGGGCGCCTGTTGCTCTCCTGATTGCTTCATGTTTTTCTTTAATATCTGCGGCTGTGTTAATAATACGTCGAATTAGACTTTCACCTTGTAAACTTCATTTTTGAATCAGCCCCATAAACAATAGTCCAGTGAGGTTTGGAGATCTTGGAGGCCAACTAACAGGACCACCAATCCCAAGCCCAGGAACGTACGCAACGTTTCACTTTACATAGATAGTCAATGCAAGGATATTTTTATTTTATTTAAGACGTATTAACACGAAAATAAATGAAAATTTGGACCATTTACAAGAACGCTGGTTAACATTTTTTAACTACGCTATAACGTGAAAACAAATGAAAATCGGGTAAGAACCTACGAGTTTTTTTTACATTATTTTAACGTGTACAACACACCTCTGGAGTTTGGTCCGTTCCTTCCGACTCACGCTGTATACGGTTCCAATTATTCGTACAATTTCCACAATTCCTAATAGTTTTTTTTTTCATTTTTTCACAAATGTTTGCCTGAAACGGAATTGACTACCTATTTCTGGAAGCTAAATTGAATTTTCTTGTCCCCACGTATATGTACTTACATACATACGTGATGATACTTCCATTCTTCGGATTCAGACATAGATCACAGGCATAACTTTCTATTTAGCTCCCTTCTTTTTTATATTTGTCACGTCACTTCACTAACGTATTGAATGCAAGATTGGTTTCTTGACGAAAATTATGGGTTTTATGTATCGGGTGTTTTTTTATACTTTAGCTTCTAGCTGATGTTTAATGTTACGTAAAAGTGCTCAATTTCGCACTGTGTCGTCTTAAATGTAGTTAAGTACATCATGATTCATCTGAATATCGGGTATTTTGAGCCAAAATTCGTATAATTTGGATGGCTTGAAATTTTACAAGGATTTTAAGATTCAAATGCTCAATGAAAATCAATTTTATTTAAAAATTGATCTTGTTTGGTATTGCCAAAGGTTGTTTTATTATTACGATGGATGTCACTACTTGCACCTTGTAAACAGATATTTAGTTTTGAATTAATTTAATTTTCCTCGTAATTCATAGAACCCATAGGCTTGTTCCAACAGAAATTACAAACTAGTCAGACGCGATGCTGTTTTCTGACTGATTTCACAGCATATGATTGGCTCTGACATTCTACTATATTCAATTGATTCTACCACTCGCCAATTTAAACGAGTATCCCCAACTTTACAACAATTCCATTGCAGTGACGTCACAAAAATATACAGAATATACATTTACAAACATTCGTTTGGCGCACTAACATATCACTAACCAAATGGCAATCTAAAGTTCCTAACTTTAAACCAGAATCTAGAATTCCATTGTATTTGCAATAATAATTCTTAATTCTGAAATTATTACAAACATATTCGAATCCGTACTGTTTGGAGAGAGTATTTTTGTAAAATCTTTGGTGGGTGAATGGTCTTCAAATAACTACAGTGAACACTGAAAATGCTTTTTTAAATTAAGTCGAATAAAAAACAGTGTTCGAGCTGATTTATGAAGTTTTTGAGTATCTCTTTTTAGACCACCAAGGAACACCGGCAACCGCACTTCTCGATTTCGATGAAACTCACAGACTGAAAGAGCCTTGGTATAAGAACACCACTTTTTTCTTACCTAGCGTATCTCACCGATTTGGGGGTACAGCCCCCTCCAAAGATTTTTATGTTTTCTTTATTTGTGTAAATATCTCGGAAACAATAACAGATATCTTTTTCGTTTTAGAATATAATTTGAGGTAAATTACATAGTCCCAAGGATGACGCGAACTATTTTCGGAAAAAAATTATAATGCGGGACCGGGGACCCCGTACCCTCCTTTTTCTTTTAATTTTTTTTTCTTTATTTTTCACAAATAAAGCATATTGCATAGTCTAAAGGATGGCGTGAATTATTTTCGGGAAAAATTAATAACGAGGGACCGGGTACCCCATATTTTTTACATTTTTATATTTTATTTTTTACAAATAGAGTTTGGTTTTATGTAGAATATGTATGTGGTCAAATTGGGGACAGTTAATAATAAAGATATTAAAAGACGATAATAAAACTTTGCTTGTCATTGATTGTCGTTATAAATATATATTTATTTAGAAATTATTTATTTTCAT
>JAROYF020000008.1:2933418-2967003 GCA_029619325.2 Dynastes grantii
AATTTAAAGTCCTGGTAAGAAGAGAAAAGAACAAAGAGATCAAAGTTTGGGGTATCAATTAACAACGGTGCGAGATAATTTTTTAAAGCAGACGAGCGACGAGTTACGATTTCAGCTCTACCCAAAAGATGCACGATGTTTTTCAAACACATCATTAAGAAGAATAGTAACAGTTTTGGGGGATTCAAGTTTCGGCGTACACAAAATAATAGGCAAGTATTGATAGAGCGATAGATATACGAGCTTTAAGAATTGATTTTTGGTTTTTTTGTGAGACAAACGACGCATTGTATATATAGATGAGACTTACATTCACAGTAGTCATACGTCTTCCAAGATGTGGAGTGATGAAAGTAAAAAAGGTCATTTAAAAAAACATATCAAAAGGACCCAGACAAAAAAGTACGCAGGAGACAATAGGGGTTAAACCCCTTTTTAAAAGCCCCGGGAAAAATGGTTACCATTGGGGTATAAACCCTTAAAAAAAAGAAGCTTTACCAAACTTGCCCACAAACCCCGGGGTTTAATTGATAATGCATCACAAAAACACAAACAAATCATGCTCCAACAAGTAATAGTAAGAAAAATGAAATGATTGAATGGTTAACTTTAAAAAAAATTTTCCCTTTTTGACACTAGAATGCAAAAGCCACAACATACCGCTAATCAAACACTATAAGGGTCAATATATAACGTAAAACCGAAAATTTACAACGTAATGACACACAGTTTTGAGACTTCCACCGTATCACCCCGATCTAAACCGATTGAGTTGATCTGGGCCACCTTTAAAAAACAATGTCGCTGGGAACCAAATTTTAAGATAGAAGATGTTCGTGAAATAGCGGAAGAAGAATTTTCGAGAATTTCCCCGGAAGATTGGCAACAAAAACATGTTGTTAATATTGAAGATAAATTTTAAATCAGAAATAAATTTGATGAAAAGACAGAAAGTTTAATTATTCATGTAAATAAAAAGTGATAGTGATGAGAATCTTCAGTTCCGAAGAATATTAATCTGTTTATTTAATTATTAGAATTATTATTATTATATAGTTATTATTAGAAATGGAATTTTGATTTGCGATATTCGTAACTACCTGTGTGCACATTTAAATTATTTAAAATTTATACTTTTTTTAAATTTCTTTAACATCAAATAGCTTCCTATGTAAATTGATACTCTTAAAATATTTTTAAATACCTGTTTATACAAAGAATCTCATTATTTATATCATTTCGTTTAGTAATTAATGTATATGAATATATTTGATTATTACTTGATTACCTATTTGTACATTTTACTCTAATAAATTGTTTATTTATTAAGGCAAGCAAGTTTGCGCCAGTACTGTTCGCAGAAGATTGATTTCTGTGGGTCTCAACGCCCGGCATCCTAGGAAAAAGCCGTTGTTAACAAAGAAAATGAAATCTGCTAGGCTTACGTGGGCACGAGAATACGCAAATTGGACAAAAAAAGAATGGGAGCGTGTAATATTTTCCGGCGAATCCAAATTTAAGGAAATAAATGCTTTATTTAGAAAAAAAAATAGAAATTGAAACTATTGATTTAAATAATACCTAAACTATTTGCTATACTTAAGAAAAAGTGGTTTGTGTTATAACGGCCATTTATTAAAAATCGCTTTCTTCAAGATTTTCATGAATTAACAAATGTCTTAAACAAAGAAATACAATTACTTAATTACATTAGAAGTAATTCTTAAGCGGAGAAAGAAACGCTAAGAAAATATTTCTTTTCATCTAAAACAGTTATTGTATTGTGAATAACTGAAACAGTAATTGTTTAAATTGAGGCGGACAGTCTCGATACAAATTAACGTTTCTCTGTGTATAGGTTTTTAATAGACGTTTTACAGACGTAATGAGTTCATCCGTTGGTAGTTATTAGTCAAGAACACAGTGCTTTAGTTCCTTGTTTAGCACTACAATTTCAATTACATTAAAGGTCTACGCTGATTGGTTTTAAATCATTGGTGGACATGGAGAGTCCATGCGAACATGCAGTGTTCGCGTTCTCTTTATGACAAATTTCGCGGAATTCCTTATTATGGTAAAGCATTTTTAACTGGAATTTACGATTAATTCGTTTAGAAATCACACCATTCTTGAAAATTGTCTTCGTCTAAATCTCGGGCTATTTTGAGGTGTCACCTGTATAATTCTATTTGTAATTGTTCGCGCTTTGCATACTGATATCTGATTTCGTTTCGTAGCCATTTTTACAATTATTAATGGAAGCACTAACTTCCATGAATTTCGCATGAACCTTATGTTTTTTATAACGTTTAAGAAATAATTTTGATACTCATATTACTCAAGCGGTTCAATTCTTTAGGCTGGTGGGTGTTTCCTATTATTCTTGACGAAATACGTAATGATATAAATCTCTTAAATATAAGACAAACAAAAGCAAAAAATACATTGTAATGCAAATACTCATATAGTAAAGAAATAGAAACTGTTTTCCAAATTCCATCTAAAAGCAAAACCGTTTTTCTTTTCAATGTAATTATAGGGGTAGCCGGAGTACTTCAGCCTTACAAGCAAAAAAGGATCTAAAAACTTGTTTACTGCTTATAAAGATTATGCTTCTTATTTAGAAAATGTTTCCATATAATTCTATATAAAAGAATAATTTTTCCTCTTTAGAACGTATTTTCCAGAGAAATTTATTTTTCCCATTATACCTTCAAAATCTCTGTATTTACACATCCACATATACACTCCTGGACAAAATTAATACACCCATAAATATAGTAGATCCCAAACTTTATATTTTAATTTGTGTTTAGTGTATGTCTACGGAGAATGTTAATAGTAGGTTTTAGACCTTTTTTGACAATTCTACAAACGAACTGTATTTCTTTAAGAATTTTAAAGACATTATTAAGTTAAGCAATAGCGTATTCATGAATCGCGATAAAATCTATTGAAAATCGAGTTTATCTACTATTTGTTATTTTCAATTTAATGTGTTTATTGTCGTTTGTGTGTTTTCATTAGGATAGTTTGAGAAATGAATCGTCCAAGGAGTTTGATGGAACTTCTTATATTGCCAATTTGTTTGGAGCAGATCACACTGCAATAAGTCATATGATTAAACATTTTACTGAAATGGGAACTTATTGTTAGAGACAAGAACAAGGGTGAGAACTATGCACCAGTGGAAAAGATTAACGTTTTCTTAGGCAATCTGCTTTAAGAACCAGGTCGGTCACTAGCTCGGTATTCAGAAATGATCTCGAAGCTATTGTTTCGATTTCTGCTCGAATAATCAGAACAAAATTAAACGAAGCTGGACTGGTTAGCAGAAGACTAGTAATTGCGCCACTGCTTACCAGGGAGAATAGAGTTTCCAGGTTGCGTTTTGACAGATGACAGATGATACACAGTGCAATCTAGGGATGCAGAAGAAGCTATACCAGCAAACACATGTTCCATACCGAGAAAAATATCCAGAACTTTTAGAAAGTGACAAAGAAAAGATTTAAGAATCATTCCAGAAAATAGTTTCTCCATTTTGAAAAATTGTCAAAGGAAAAGAGGGTAATATAATCTTTCCGTCTTATTTTTTACTTGTATTTCACATATAATGATAAACTATCGAATATAGCCTCTTTAAAAGTATTTTTAAAGCAGATGCTTATAAGAGATTCTTCAGCGATAACTCTTAAAATAGTCACCCCCCCTCTTCTTAATATATACAAAAAATTCTGGAAAAATTGTCACTCAATTTTTTTGTCAAATTATGTAAAGAAAACTTGTACGAGGTCTGTCTAAAATGTATCCGACTTTGAATTTTCCCACCCACAGTAGTGATGCTAGGTCGGCGCCACTGTGCGCAGTGGAAGGAGGTAGCTTAATGTGCATGCTTGCATTTTTTCTCCGCGTTCGAGTGTGTTAGTCGCTGCCTAGAGGCCGCCGAGTGAAGTACTGTTATAAGTGTTCGTAGAATTTTTGATTTCTCTCAAGATGACTGAACAAGTTGAATAAAGACACTGCATCAAATTTTGCCAAAAGCTTGGTGATTCCCAAAGCGAAACAATTCGTAAGATTCGGCAAGTGTTTCGAGACGATGCTATGGGGGTAACATAAATCAAGGGGTAGTTCAACCGATTCAAAAATGGCTGCGTATCGGTGGAGAATGATCAGCGTTCTGGGGGGCTACAAACTGCTCGGAATGCAGCTGTTGTTGAGAGGGTGGAAAATCTGGTAAAAGAAAATCGTCGTTTGACCGTACGAGAGATTGGCGAAGAGGTTGGGATTGGTAAAGATTCCGCACATGCAATTTTGTGTGGTGATTTGAATATACGTAGAGTGGCTGCGAAATTTGTGCTCAAGCTATCGGCAGAACAAAAAAACTCCGGTTTGAGGTTGCACAGGACCTGCTGGACACTACCAACAGTGATCCTGATTTTCTAAACACCGTGATAACTGGGGATGGGTACGACCCGGAAATAAAAGCACAGTCGTCGCAATAGAAGTATCCCGGGTCTCCAATGCCGAAAAAAGTGCGACAGGTGCGAAGTAAAATCAAGGTGATGCTAACTGTGTTCTTTAATATTCATGGAATTGTGCACCATAAATGCGCACCGGAAGGACAAACAGTGACAAAAGAGTATTATCAAGAAGTTTTACGCCGACTCCGTGATGCTGTTCGGCGCAAGAGACCACACCTCTGGGCAGCGCAAAACTAGCAGTTGCATCATGATAATGCTCCGGCTCATTCATCGCACCTGATCCAGACTTTCTTGGCGAAACACGGAATTCCAGCCGTCTCCCAACCTCCCTACTTCCCAGATATGGCTCCTTGCGATTTCTGGCTGTTTGCGAAGTTGAAGACGCCCTTGAAAAGATCCCGTTTTGAGAGTAGAGAAGAGATAATGCAGAACGCGACGAGGGAGATGAACACCATTCCAAAAGAAGCCTTCCAGAAGTGTTGTCGGCAGTGGAAGGATCGGTGGACTAAGTGTGTGGAGGCGCAAGGGGCCTACTTTGAAGGGGATTAGGGTCCCAATCCCGTCACATAAGTAATATATTTTTCCCGGCCAAAGGTCCAGCCCTCGTATATAATTAAAATTTCAAGATAATTAAAATTTATAATTATACTATATTCACTAAATTTCATTTGTTTCTTAATAAATAAATATAGGTGTATTTGTAAATTTGTTTTTCATTTAACGCAGATTAAAAATTTTCCTTTAGTTATTTTTTTTCCTTTTTCTTATTATGCATACCGTATGTCCCCGGATTGAGTTACAAAGAGGGAAAAGATTTTTATTTTTGATTTCTCAAAAAAAATTATAGTTGAATTGACTTGTTGTGAAACCTCCAAAACACGTTTTACTTACTGTAACTGCTACAGTTATCTTTTTATTAATAGAAAATTGAACAATACAATCAATACAAATAACATAGACCGACAAATCCGACCTCAGAATTGTTCAGTCACAGTCAGATTTTCCAGATATCCTAACCTAAAAGTGTGAAAAACACGGTTTCTCGCTATATTTGAGATTACGTTACATCACAAGTTAATTTTTCTCCACAAAATTCGATATGGCATCTGAAAGTATTACTGCGCACCTTCAAAATCCATATTGAATCGATTGAATATTTTTTTTCCTCTCAGAGAAATCGTCTCTTGAAATTGATTAGTTTGACGCCTTTGTCGATATTCGGAAAATGAGTAGCATAAGGGAAGACTCAACAATAAATTACTAACACTTAAATTCCCACTGGATCTTCAGGTTTTCGGGGTCGCTGATTACGAATCTCAAGTCAGAATTACAAAATTCAAAATGGCAGATTCAATATGGTGGACAAAATAAAAATAATGTCGGAGTTTAGATACAAAAAAAAATACTTAAGCAGTGAATGTATAAAAGATTCAATGAGAATAATAAAAGCGAGATGATGATGAATATATTCCGATATTTATGAGTTTATTTTTACTATACGCCTAGTGTGACGGGACACGGAGCATGACTTGTTTTACACTACGTGTTCGGTGCAGTTTCAGGAGAGAATGCTTTCTCGGAGGAAAAAAAAATATTCAAATGATTCAAAATGGATTTTGAGGGGACAAAGTAGTACTTTCAAATGCCATAACGAGTTTTATGGAGAAAAATTACCTCGTGATGTAACACAACCTCAAATATAGCAAAAACCCGTGTTTTTTACACTTTTAGGTTAGGATTTCCCAAAAACCTGACGTAATAAAGCAATTCTGAGGTCGGATTTGGATTCAGCGCGTCAAAAGCCTTCGGAAAAATATGGTCTGGTTCCTGGTTTCAAATTTTGTCGGTCGGTGCTATTTTTATTGTTTATTTTTTTATGAATAAAAAATATCTATAGCAGTTATAGTAAACGTAAAATATATTTTGGGAATTTCGCAACAAGCAGGACAATTCATTAAGTATAATTCTGTTTCTGAGAAATCAAAAATAAAAAACTTTTCCCTCTTTGTAACTCAATCCGGGGACATACGATATATGAAGGATTCGAGAGACTCAAGAACTTTTTAGGATTCGGATTCGGATTAGAGAAAATTTAGGATTCGTCGCACCTCTACTTGTTTTATGCAAGGATTCCAAACATGTAATGTCTTTTGGTCCTTTTGTGGGAGAGGATTTTTTATTTATGCAAGACAATGCCCGACCTCACGTGGCTAGAGACATACTGGATTATCTCACTGGATTATCAGTGGTGCTCATATTCCATTTATTGGGTGACCATCAAAAAGTCCGGACATAAATCCGATAAAACATCTATGGGGAAAATGCAGTTCTTACAGAATGAGAGAACACTTCACAGGAAGCCATTCAAAATTTAATCAAAAGCATGCCTAGGTGTATAAATGCAGCAAACATAAGTAGAGGAGGCAACACACGCTACTAATATCCCATTACTGTCATCTATTAGTTTGTATTACCATTTATTAGTTTTTGACGTTTTCTATGATTGGTAATGTTATTAGAATTAAATTCTAACAATGTCTTTTTCGTATAATACACTTATATATAGTTTCCATTAATCTATTTCGTAAAAAGCATTTTTTTTTGTAATTCAATATATATATATTGGTGCTTTAATTTTTTTCCATGAGTGTATACGCGCTGAATATATTATATCTTCAATTGTGTAAATATTACGACCATGGCAAGAAATAAAATTCGCTTTTATATAGGTATAATCCTTCTTTTGCTGATCTTTTTTATACATTCCACGCGGGTACAGAATATTTATTTTCAAATCTTACCACAAGATTTCGTGGCAGAATATCACCGCTAATCCATGAAATACCACTCAATGAAATATAATTTCCTTTTCAAATTTATATTTTAAATACAAATATATACCTGTAATGTATGTTGGTAACAATGTGATTGTTAACTATACTGTTGAACTATACTGTGGTATTAGTATTAGTATCAGCTATGTATTAGCTTGTGTTGTAACAGTTATTCGCTCTTACTTAACCCTAGGATGCATAACACGGGCCTTCGAAGCCCAGCGTGGTATTCTGAGCTTCATAACTTCTTTATCTTTAATTTTTTTTCTTCTGGGCCTTGTCTATGCCTCAACTGGATTTTCCTGTTGCTATTTCTAATTGGCGTTTGATCTATATAATTTATAAGAAAATCTATTTTAGATATTTGAATTCTACCGCGTATTTACATGTCTCGGGTCTCGTAGACCCGGTTTATTTTTGATTGATAATTGTTTAAATTTACATCCAAAATTGTATTTGTTTAAATAATTTGTTGCTTCTGGCTTCAATGTACTGCATATTGCAATATTATTTGGAATACAATGTGTTAACAATCCGCTGCAACATGTAGGAACAAGCCTGCTTCTGCGCTCAACGGAGTTTGCAAGTTTCAACGGCGAATGCAGGTTTCAACACGCAGAAATGCATATCATATAAATATGCGAACGCATAAAAAAGACTTCAGTTGCTAAAATTTGCTTGAAGTGTTTGTTTGTGAATGTTCGTTATGGCGGCTTCAAGTTCAAGAAAATCGACCGGGCAACGTGCAACAGTGAGGTATGGAGATCCCAATTACGAGGAAACTCTAATGCGGTGGGCAGAGGAATGTGATGAAGTTTTATCGGAAGAGAGTGAAACGTCTGAAATTGAAGAACCTGGTCAAGATTCATTAGAAGCCAATTCAGACTCTTCAAATTCTGAGTCTGAAGAAGATGTAGCTACAACGGAGGCCTATAGAGATAATCCTAACTGTTTCGCTTCTCCATCCGGCATTCAGTGGAATAAAGTTCCCCCAAGCTCTACGAAAACTGCAAAACGTAACGTACTGCGTTTAGCACTAGGTGTAAAGCAGTGTCCTGTGATACACCTGAAAATGCTTTTAAATGTTTTATAACAAGAACGATCTTAGAAGAAGTCGTCAAGTGCACAAACCTTGAAGCTCGAAGAGTAACTACAGTAAAAAACAAAGGATGGGTAGATATTGATGTGATGGAGCTGAATGCTTTCTTAGGTTTGCTGATACAAGCTGGTGTGGAAAGAAACTGGGACGTACCGATAAGAGAATTGTTTTCTTCTGATAAATGTAATCCTATTTATCAAGCTACTATGGGAATTAATCGGTTTGAAGATATTAGACGGTACCTGCGTTTTGATGACAAAAGAAGCCTACAGACCGATAGATTAGCTCCGATATCGTATATATGGAACTTACTTTTACAACAATGCAGGTCATCTTTGGTGCCAAACGAAAGTGTTACCATTGACGAGCAGTTACTCTCGTATAGAGTGAGATGTTCATTTATTCAGTATATGCCAAATAAACCGTTAAAATACGGTATCAAGATTTTTTGGATGTGTGAGTCAGAATCAGGATCTCCAATTGATGGAATGGTATATACCGGACGACGACCCAATCAACCTATCCATACAAATCTTGCTTCTGAAGTAGTGCAAATTTTAGTACGCAGCATCCACTTCTCTGGACTAAATGTTACAATGGATAACTTCTTTACAAGCATTCCATTGGCTAAATGTTTATTAGAAAAGAACCTAACAGTGATTCGAACACTAAGAAAAAATAAGAAAGAAATACCAAATGAAATAAGAGATGCAAAGAACAAATCGGTCTACTCTTCTACATTTGGCTTTTATGACAAAATGACTATGGTTGGCTACATTCCTAAGAAAAACAAGTCAGTTATTTTGCTTAGCACCATGCGCAATGACATGTCTGTAAGTGAAAATGTTAAGCAGAAACCGGAATTAATACTTTATTATAACAAGACCAAAGGGAGAGTAGACGTAATGGATCAAAAACAGTCCCAACTATACATGCAAAAGGCAAAGGAAGCGTTGGCCTATGGCGCTTTTTTTCTAATATGATCGATATTGCAGCACCAAATGCATTTATTATATTTTTCACATTGAAACTTGATTATCATATGAATGCAACATACGCTAGACGACTATTTTTGAAGGAATTAACTGAGCAATTGGTAATAATGCATATGATAAGGAGGTCAAAAAATACCAAGAAATTCAATAAATTGTATGAACAAATTTATTAACATTGAAAAAACTGCGACTGATGCCGTTACAAATAAAAGGAAGAGATGCTTAGACAGAAAAAACAAACTAGTTTATGAAAAGTGTCGCAATAATGTGTGCAACGAACATAGTGTAAGGATTTGTGAAAATTGTTACTTTTGAACATGTATTTACATTTATAAGAGCTATAATTTTTAGTTAGAGGTTTTATTTAATTATTTAAGATTTTTACACGCACAAATAAATGATTCAAATATATTTCATGTTCTTATATATTTTTAACAGAGGAAAAAAACAACCGAGCCTGAGAGACCCCAGAAATGTTAATCTGTATATCCGAACACCCATGCATCCTAGGATTAAAATGAAAAAAATAAACATATAATACTGCAACTTCGTTATAATTTATCCATATCACATGGTGGCAGCGGTACAGCGAGTAAAGTATAAGAATCAATAATTAATAGTATAAAAAGGAAAGAAGAGCGAGGTAAATAAAGTAAAAGTATATAATAAAAGGAAAAATATAGCTAGGGAGAAAACAAAAAAACAGAATGAAAATGAGATTAGAAACCGTAACACACGTGGAAAGTGCTGCAATTGAAGGTATTAAGAAACAATACCAGGATATATTCAACTTCAAGAAAATTATGAACCAACGGTAGCAAGATGTAGGAAAATACCACAAGCATTGCTAGAAAAGGTGAAGCAAGAAATTGAAAAACTGGAAGGACAAGGAATTATTTAAAAAACAGACGAGGCGACAGAATGGGTCCATCCTATAGTAATAGTGGAGAAAATTCAAAACAAAGGAGTAAGAATTTGTATGGATCTAAGACCACTAAACAAATATATTAAAAGACCAGTAAACTGTTTATTCCCTTCCTTGGAGAGTATCATGACAGAACCAGGTATGACAGTACGAATGATTAAAAGTCCTGAAAATAAAAAAGAACTTCAAACATTCTTGGGTACGGTTAACTATCTATCAAAATTTATACCAAATATGTTGAAAGAAACACAGATTTTAAGAAACTTATTAAAGGATACATGTTGGATATGGGGTGCAAATGAAGAAAATGTTTTCAATAACATTAAAGTCCTTATCACAGTGGCACCAGTTTTATCATTCTTTGATCCAAAGAAAGAAGTTTATTTAAGTACCGATGCTAGTAAAGAATCAATTGGAGCAATAATAGAACAAGAAGGAAGACCAATTGCTTATTTTTCCGCAAACTTCAATAAAATGGGAATATTCAGTAGCACACCTAAAGAAAATCTACCATCACCAGCAGAACCTATACGAAAAAATACAATTAAAGAAAAAGACTGGAATACTCAAAAGAATTTAAAAGAACGATAGGAAAGACAAAAGCGATATTACGACAAAACAGTAGGACCAACAAGAAAACTACATAAAGGTGCAGTTAAATAAGAAGACCTGGCAACCTGCAACTGTTATCGCCAAAGACGAAACACCTGATTCATATTGGATTAAAACTATAGGAGAAGGAATCTATAGACGGAATAAAATACACATCAAGAATAGGAACATGGAAGAGGCAGAAACAGAAGAGCAACGAGAAGAAAGAATAGAGGAAGCAGAAGAGAGGCAAAATCACCACCAAGAAGACAAAATTGAAGATATAAGTCCAACGGCTCCAACTACGGTTCCAACACTGAGGAGAAGTGATAGACAAAGAACGAAACCGAAGACGTATGATGAATCCTATGAACTCGAAACCAAACGTCAATCCGCTGTGTAGGTGTTTCAAGATGAGGAGAAGAAGTATGTCGAAGAAAATGGTCGCAATCTTTGTTTCAATTTCGGGTCATTTTGCTACAATCCCTTGTTTACGAGAAGTGGTCGTACTTCGAAAAACCAACCCACACAATGACGAATCATCCTCCACCACGATCACATCAAATAGAGCTCAAAAGGCGATCAAGTGTTTAGAGCAACAAAACATTGAGTTATTAGATCATCCTCTGTATACTTCTGATCTAAGCCACAACGATTTTTTTAGATTTTTTGAAAGATTTGTTGAAAATATTTTGAAAAGCAATAAAGCACTCTAAGTCGATCTACTGTTTGCTGTTATATACAAAACTAAAAAAACTTATTTCCCAAATGCAACAAATCCATTGATTTTTAAAGGATTTGTTGCGTTTTGGAAATTAGCGCATTAGTATTCTCATTTCATTCATAGAATTGAAATTTAGCAGCTCGGCAATCTTTGTGATTATGTTACCTTACTACGAACTCATTGGATCAACCTGGCGTCACAGGTTCGGCGCTCTTTTCCAGCTAACATTGCTTAACAACAAAAATTGATTACCAAAACCTTTGCTGCATATCGTAATATTTCTTAAACTAAAATATAGCATATGTGGTATCGTTGGATTCGCCTTTCGATCACCTTTTTAAAACGTAAAAATATACGGGATATCCTATTTAAAATAAGAAAGTTGACGTCACTTCCGGTGCCACCGAGAATGTGGTTGAACTGTTGATAACGCTAAAAGTTAGTTCACAAATATCGACTTGATTTTTGTAAAAAGTCTAGCTTCTGTCATTAAAGATTTGGCATGTTGGTCGTCTTTTGGATGTAGAAATGCAAAGACCATGACTAATTGCTTTTTGTAATTAATTTCCGTGGAAACTTATACTCGAAATTCCTCCTTTATCTTTGATTTTATATTAATTAAAATTGTAACTCTACCGTCCATCTGCATCTTGATTAAATTACTGGTTCACGCTACATTTAATCAACGTCAAATTATTAAAATCCTGCGCCTACCCTCTCCAAACAGTATCGAGGTAATTACAACCAAAACAATTTCAAAGATTTCCAAAATCACATCGTATCTTCCTCATACTCTCATAACCTTAATCCACCCTTGAAATTGGAAACTTCCAAATCATCTTAAATGGACATCAAATACATTTTAAATATAAATTTGTACAAAATATTTCCAATGTGATATTCGGAGGTACTTTTGGGGGTTTTATCATATACATATATTTTCTCTGACATATTACAGTGTTTGATAATACTTTTTTGGGGTGTACGTATTTTATAATAACCTTTCACATTCCTCCGTTACAACGGTTTCGTCTTCATCATCTTCGGAGTCAGTACAAGTTATGTCCTCCTCACCAGACCAATGCTCGAATTCTTCTTTATGGTGTTCTAGAGCCATCAATGATGGAAATAGACTGTCACAAGCTGAACATCTGTAACAGAATAATTATATTAGAAGAAAATCCGTGAGAAAAGTTCCTGTATGAATTTTTGTTTTTAGCAAATTTGGATATAATTCATAGAGGTAAAAAACCACCTTTTATAACTAAGAACTGAACTTTTACATCTGGGAGGTAGTAGATAATGACTCTAGCCGCACTTCGTCTCAGTTCATATACATATAACAAATTGGCATGTTCCGTTAGAAGTTTTACTAATAGAAGCAGGGATACGCCAAACCATATTGATGAAAATTCACAGAAAAACTAATTGCTTTTCTTATGAGAGACATATTAGAGAAGAAACAGATGGAATTTGTCATGCCATAGAGAATACAGAACACTTAGAAATAGCTTTCAATATTGAGTTAAGACTAGAAAGTTATTCAAGAAAGCCAGAAACTAATTATAATTCCAAGATATGGAACGCCAAGAGAAAACTCTGGCTTCGGTGGAGGTACAGACAATTTATCTACAGTATACTGTCCACAAAAAGTCTTCGCTGGAGAATATACGAGATAGGCGTATAAATTTTCAGCCTGACGGGTTTATACAGGTTCGAGCGTGTTCAAACTCCGTTGCACATGTGCGAAGCCTACACTATACACTTACGGAAAGAAAATGTCTAGCTTTACGTAAAAGTGTACATGCGACAACGGTAAACGCAACAAGCGGAGGGGTTAGCGGCAGTCGACGGCTCACGACGGTTAGCGATGTGGTTAGTTACGAGGTAGACTACATTATGTGCGGACGATCTTAGTAAAAATTTCTAGAGTATTTCTTTTTCTTTTCTTTTATTTCATCAGAATCTGTTTTTATTTTAAAAACGAAGAGGAGACAAAAAGGAACTACCACTCTTCCATGTGGAATTGGCCGCAAGTCCTAACAACAAACAAATATACAAAGTTAATAAACTACTTAATTCTATGATAATAGTGGAACCACCTCATCCTAAACAGGAGGTTCCCCAATGTCACAGATGTCAACATTTCGGACACACCCATAAATACTGCAAAAGAAATCTTCGATGTGTTAAATGTATAGGTAATCACTTATCCTCCGAATGTTCAAACCTAACACTAAATAAATACGTCATATGCACAAATTGTCAGGAAAGCCACCCCGCAAACTATCGTGGCTGCTAGGGATATAGTCAAAACAACAAAGGCAGCTGTATGGGTCCCTACAGAATTCGTTGGGTCGACGGGGATAGAAAAAATTTTCCAACTCCTCGAAACCCAGAACGAAGGGTTAACAACGAAAAACTGGCGCGTCGTGTCAAGCAAGGCAGATCCGAAAGGAATAACCTTAGTCATTAATATCGACGAGGAATCCTTGAAGGTGCTGAAGGGTATGGAGCTCAAGCCCTATTTTGGATTAAACCAGTTCGCCTTCAAGATTGTGGGGAGAAAGGAATTGCCTGAAGATGTTGAAGGTAATACAGATAAACTTTCAACATAGTAGGGCAGCCTCCGCTGTCCTCAGTCAAGACGAAACTCTTCCAGAGCAGTCAGCTGGTGGAACGAGGAGTTGTCACTACTGAGGCAACGAACATGGAAGTTATTCAACAGAGAGAAAAAAACCAATGAGTGGTCGGAATATCGAAACGCACTCGCTGTGCATAACCAAGCCCTAAGAAGGGCTAAAAGAGAGTAATGGAGGAAGTTCTGTGGAGACATAGAAACCACATCTGAAAGTGCGCGACTTGATAGGCTACTCGCTAAAGATCCAACAAATCCTCTGGGGAATATAAGAAAACCCACAGGAGGATTTACGAACACTGGGACAGAAACACTTAAGGTTTTACTGGAAGCGCACTTCCCAGGTTCAAAAAATGTTAACCTGAATAGCATATCAAATGGCCGGGACCTCGAATGGCTTTTCCGAAGGCCAAAAAAGAACGACTGGCAGCTAGCTAAACGGGTAATAACATACGGCAGGATTGTCTGGGCAATCGACACGTTTAAGGCCTATAAGCCATCCGGAACTGACAAGTTTTTTCCTGCTTTGTTACAGCAAGGTAAAGATGCAATAGCACCAGTGCTTTGGTGGTGCTGGGTTACATACCATCCCTCTGGAATAGGGCTAAGGTTGTGTTTATTCCACATCCCAACCAGCATGCCTACCAAGCAGGTAAATCATGTGAAAGTGCCTTGCATCAGCTCGTGTCGCGGGTTAAGGCATCCCTAAACAATCAAGAAATTGCATTAGCTGCGTTTCTTGATATAGAAGGTGCGTTTGATAACATCTCATTTGAATTACTATTACATGCTGTAAATAGCCATGGACTAGAGAATACTGTCTGTAGATGGGTCGGAGCCATGCTCCATGGCAGACAAGTAGAGGCAGCACTGGCAGGTGAGACGATGTAGGTGTCTGTCGCCAGAGGATGCCCGCAGGGAGGGATATTATCCCCTCTATTATGGGATATGGTGATAGACGAACTGCTGATCTTGCTAGACAATGCTGGCTGCTATACACAGGGATACGCTGATGACATTGTAATATTCACCAGTGGGAGAAACGCCAGCATAATCTCAGAACTAATGCAGAGACTATTAAAAATGGTAGAAGTATGGTGCAAGAAGGGGAACCTTAGAGTAAATCCTGGGAAAATTGCACTTGTACCCTTCACCAAGAGAAGGAAATTGGACGGTTTAAGAGTACAGTAGTACAGGTTAGTCAGGAGGCCGTTCTTAGGTGTAACCTTGGACTTTAAACTGAACTGGAACTCACATTTACAAGAAATGACCGACAAATGTAAGAGGGTGTTAATGGCAACCCGTAGAACAGTTGGAAAAATATGGGGACTTAAACCACATATGACGTACTGGCTGTACACTCCAGTGGTAAGACCCATGATAACTTATTGCTGCCTGGTTTGGTGGCCTAAGATCACACAGAAGCATGCGATAACTAGTCTCTCGAAAATTTAGAGACTGGCATGTCTATGTATAACAGGAGCTATTAAAAGCACTCTAACAGCTGCTATGGAAACCATACTAAACCTACCTCCTCTTGAGATTTATATCAAGGGAGAAGCCAGAATGGGGGCATACAGACTGAAAAATACTAGCAACTGAAGATCCCACAGTGGATCTGGGCACACCAGAATAGAAACAGTAGTAACAAACCCTATCTATGATATGGGTAGCGATACAACAATCTCCAGGATTTCTTATGACAAACCTTTCAAAGTTTTCTTGAATTGGGAAGAATAGAGGGATGGAGAGGGGAGAAAACCGGAAACTCTAGTCTGGTACACATATGGGTCCAAAATGGGCACTACTTCTGGCGTTGGTGTATATGAAGAAAACCAGGGATACAAAGTGTGTGTACAATTTGGGCGATACACCACGGTATTTCAAACAGAAATATATGCTATACAAACCTGCGCGTGGGAGAGTCTGCGTCGGCGACCGTAGGGTGAGACGATTTGCATTCTCTCTGACAGCCAGACAACCTTAAAGGTACTAGCATCTTATCATATAACCTCCAAACTAGTATAGTAGTGCCTGCAAACTCTAATGACTCTGTCTAAACATAACAAAGTCACACTGGTGTGGGTGCCAGGGCACAGGCACATAGCGGACAATGAAATTGCAGACCAGCTAGCGAGGGAAGGTACAAAAATGAATCATATAGGCCCCAAACCGGGTCTAGGTATCACCAAGAGTACAGTGCGTGGTGCAATTAATGAGTGGATCATAACACAGCACTAATTAAATTGGAACCATGCAGCTGGACAAAAGCACAGCAAACGGATGATGGGAAGACCGTCGCAACATCTGACTGCTCACCTGCTTGAATTAAGCAAGATACAGCTTAGGGCAGCAACATGTCTATTAACAGAACATGGCTGTTTGAGAGGCCACTTGCGTAAGATGGGGATCTACAAAGATGAACCTTTATGTAGACTTTGCAATGAGGAGGAGGAAACAGCCCCTCATATTATTTTCGAATGTGCAACGCTAGCTCAATGCAGATTCATTTCGACAGTCGATTAAATTGGGGGAAACACATCGAACAACTCGGGCTGATATACAGAAAAATGTATTGGTTTATGAGCCAGAAATCTAAACTAAATCTACAAAATAAGCTGTTGCTGTACAAATGTATCTTAAAGCCGGTCTGGACCTACGGCATCCAGGTGTGGGGTACAGCTAGTGACTCGAACATCTTGAAACTTCAGCGCTTTCAACCCAAAGTACTAAGGCATATTTCCAACGCTCCTTGGTATGTGCCAAGTCATGCTATTCACCGAGACCTTCAGTTTCAATCTGTGAAAGAAACAATTGCCACACTTAGTAGTAACTATCAAAGCAGACTACTAAACCATTTAAACACGCTTGCCCAAGACCTCCTTAAGCGCCCAAGAAAAGCAAGATTGAAGCGGCGGGACCCTTTGGACCCCTCTGCAACAGCTAGAACATATACGTAGTGTGCATAAAACAAACTTACAGTTTAACTAAATGACCTGCCTATGAACAGTCACAATTGTTAATGTGAGTGTACTGTGTACAGTCTATTTTATTATGTCGCCATTGTTAATCATATATATATATACCCCTTGTAGACATATTGTTTAATGTTTCTTGACTGCAAATAGATAATAAAATATGGATGTTAGTAACAAAAAAAAATATCTCTATATTTCTTTGCTTGTATACATAATTGGAGCATACAAGGCCACTATTAGTTCTTTTAGACATAGGTAGTGCTCAAAACTTTTCGAAGTGAAACGATAAATAAAACTGAATGAAATTTCATTCACTTTCGTTACCTTTAAAGAACTTACAGTTACAAACGGATCAGTAAGAACATAATGTTATCAACTGATGTTCGGCCATCTTTGAAACATTCAAACCAGTACTATTTTTGTGTGTCGTCGCCACAGAATCCTTCCTTTAACATCTTGTGTGTTTTTGTGGCAGTCTTACCCAGTTTAAAAGAGAACAGGTACGTTGTCTCCTCAAATCAACCATTGAAAAATCGCACAAACAAGCAGTGAATGAAAAGCTGTTCACCAACAAAGAGCGTTTCCACATACTCTGACGCCACTTGGCTGACTTTGATAATTTGTTCTCCATTGTTCTCTTATGAGTGAAATGAAATTAACAACGAAAGAGTCGTTTTACTGTCTCCTTTAGTTAAACAACTAATTATCCATGTCGTTAATTAATGTATACATTTTGTTATTTCATATTTTAATTGTGAAAATATCTGCTTTTTACAATTCCCATTTTAATCATTTTCCGATATTTTTTGCCACCACTACTTCTTTTATGTTTTGCTAAAAAGTTGGAAAGCATCTACTGACACGCTAATGAAATAAAAAAAGCACTTTTGAATTCGAAATTATATGATAACTGCGTCGTTGCTGTAATGTTACGCCCGTTAAAATGGAAAGAATTTCGTAATTTTGCTTGGAACGTTCTAGGTAGGTCAGTACGAATCACGAAACCATTTTCACTGCCGCAAATATGTTCCATCGATTTTGTCCTAGTGGAGAAAAATTATTTGCACGCTATGGTACTATTTTCGTAGCCGCTTAGTGGTGTAGTAGTTATTTCATGCTAGCAACTTTGATACTTAGAATATTAAACGATTTGATGAAATTTGCACAGAAAACCTTTTTCATTAAAGGAATCGTAAAGCCGTATAAAAATTCTGCACCACTGAAACAATAATAGAACTAATTAAAAAACTTTACCTGTAAATACAACACTTTTATTGCTCTGGTTAGAAAGTAATTGGTTAGAAAGTTTAGCCTTCTGGATTCTGTGTACCTAGTCTCCTTTTTGATTGTATTTTAGTCAATTTACCGCGGGTTATTCATTCTGTCTGGGAGAGCCTTGTTAAAACTTTTAAGAATCTCAGTTCAGCAGGGAAATACCACTTGCATTAAATTTATTCTTTTTTGGTAAATAGCTTGAAGCAGTAACGTTGTTAACTTTTAATAATTCTTCTCTATGTATAACTTAATAAAGTTCCAAATGCGCTTTTCGTTTCTATTAAATCCTCGTATAAAATTAAAATATATTAAAAAAATATAGCATAGAAAAAGCCAATTTAACCACTGAAAATGAAAAATCTAAATTAACAGCGACAATTCCCTATTAGAAGATTATATTAAGATCTAATGATGCCAATCTTCTTTTCTAAATCTAATTGTTGGAATTTTATGGTACAATGAATCGTATTTGTATGTGTAAAAACGTATTATGACGAACTTTTACACGCTACGAGAATAATGTTACTAAACTTTATTTGCTGATTTAAATGAAATTATCGAACTCCACGGTATTATTACGTATTTAATCGAAAAACGTCCTTTAATTACACTTAATTCGAACAGCTGTTTAAACGTCATTCTGAAACGTCATTTTGACAAGTGTCATGATGAGTATGAACATGGATGACGCCGTGATGTACGAGGATCGCCGAATAGGTAACGTAATCGATAGGAAAAAAGTGTTTTAATGTAATTTTTGATTTTTCTCGATTTGAATTTTTCGTTTAAAATTTGCTGGGTTGGATACCCTGCGGCGGGGTTGGTTCAACTGCCTTAATCTTTCTCCCGAATTTTCAAAATTCGGGGGATCAGCTAGCTATCATAATAAATGCTAAATAAGCAGTCGTTTGCAGTATTGCCTCTACCCTAGTACCATTTAACGACTAGCACGATCCTCTCCTGACGGCGATTGGATTTTTACTGATAGAGATAGATGCGCTTCCCAAGACTCCCCCCACCTTATACTTTCATAGCGAGCAAACGTTGCAACACTGTCCACATATTTTAGCGGTTCACTTTACTACGGGACTTACTAACGCGGTATAGCTAGATATTGTTATATTTGTCTCAGGGGATTTTTGGTTAAAATGTTAAATTTTCTAACTTAAACTTAATTTTACAATTCTTAGCGGGGTCGGGAGTATTTCTGAATACTCTGTTGGCAATTTTATTGCCAATGAATGAATCTTAGAATAAAAATTTTTAACTAACCTTGAATTCGAATGAAGCTTATGTTATATAAACACTATGTTTATGATAACCTCTACAGGAAACTGTTTGTACTAGACTTTAACCTTTTCTTCCTGGAAATTACACTTTGATTTCACTATCGAACACTTTCAGTTAGGATAGTAGTTAAGATACACATTAATTCAACGAAGGCTGAACCAAGATTGATGAAATTTTTGGTGTCGTTTATCTTTCTTTTATTTGAAATCGCGAAAGGTCGGCGATTGTTTAATTCCATAGTAAATTTTGATAAAGTAAATCCAAATATAAACTTTTACGATGTATTTTGATGAAATGAAATTATTTGTAAAAAAAAAATAGCAAGAAGATCGCATGCAGGAACGCTACCAGCTGACAAAAAGGCAAATCTATGACCTAATTCTGTCTGACAAGGTTTAAACGTGAAATTTTACCAACAATTTACTTAAAACGTTCATATAAAGATTTAATTACCAACGAGTAGCTAACCTGAATATCCTACTCGTTCAGAGATTGACAGCCGATGCTGTCGTTGCCGTAAATATTGAACATTGCAATATATAGCTAGAAATTTAATGAAAGTACCAGATTCATATAAAGAATGGTTAATCCTTACATTCTATTAAGATTATTGAAATTAACAAATTATTTTCCATATGACACTAAGGATAATGAATCAATTGAAGAAGAATGTTTTATTGCAGGATTCATTCTGAGGCATCTTCAAATTTTGCAGTTCAATGCTCATGATTTGTCTGAATTGAGGAATATGAAAACTGTTAACGACAATGAATTGAATTATTATGCATGCCACCTAGGGGGAGCTGTTTACTCAACTTTAGCGTTATTTAATCATAGCTGCCAGCCTGGCGACTTCTAACTGGAGATTTCTAATTGGAATAATTTCAGATATAACAAAAGGAAGGTTAAGAGCAATCAAATTAATTAAGAACTGGAGAAGCAATTTATGACAATTATGGCCCAGTTTTACAGTATAGAAGATGCAAATTCAAGAATCAACTCATTAATTGAATACAATTATAGCTACTGTGTTACCTAGAGTTGGTTGAGTATCAACAACTGCAGGATGATTTGTTATAGGATTTTGGCAGTAAGTGCAAAAATTGTTTCCACGATGAAGTAATTAGGTAGCACACGATATCCGACGTCACGCCGTGTAGAACCGTTACCACCGACATATATGATCTGACAGCTCTTCCATGACGTCACGCTGTTTAGGCGATGTATCGCCATGTACGATATTAGCCTAAGCGGTAAAAGAATCGTTTTTTTTTTGCATTTCTTTTTTAAGTTATGAAGGACTTCCGGTTTAAAGAGGACACCAGTCGTCAATTGAGCCCTTTTTCGTATCTCATTCAATTTTATTTCGGAAAATGAAGTTTCAAAGCAAAAACCAAACTCGTAACCGAGCACCGTTTTCGTGAAAGATGTATTTGTGGTGGATATTTATTCGACTAATTATTATTATTTGTAATTATACATGTATTGGACCGAAACTAAGATTGAAATGAAGTAATTGTAATTTTATTCGAAATTTTGTTCAATTTCACGAGAACATTTACAGACATACTATTTAACCAGGGTCTTAAATTTCCTGTGGTATTTTACCTAATCTATCTTTCCTATTATGTAGTGTTTTACCTAAACTATCATTACTTTTCCCACAATTTTTATTTAAGTAGGGTATTTGTAGAACAAGTTATTATAATTGTTACAATACATTTACTGCTATGAATATGACATTTACATACATATGTATATCAGTATCCAAAATGGCTACGTTCGGTGATATAATTTAAAATATATTGTATAAAAACGTTTATTACACACATTTAAAAACATATCTTCGTATTAAAAAATAATGTTAAATATAACGTAAGAAAATAAAACTATTTGAACAATAACATCTTCACGTTTTTTGTTAAATACAACAGACAATTAGGGAACTGAGTTGCAATAGCATTTTTTTAAGCCTAGGATTTTTTAAACTTACAGTTATGCGAGGGTGTATCAAATATAAACGGGACTCGTTTTAAAAAAAATTCTAACTGTATTTAATTGAGCTTACAAATATATATTATTTTTCTACATACCCTCCCGCCCTAGAAATACATTTTTCATCATCGTAAAAACTCTTTGGACGTTCGTGTAGCCATTGGTGCACAAACGCTTCCACCGCTTAGTTGTCGTCGAAACGCTGGCCTCCAAGCGCTTTTTTGAGGGGTCCAAAAAGATGGAAGTCACAAGGTGACAAGTCTGGACTATAGGGTGGATGTTCCAGCATTTCCCATTCTGATGCATCTACTTTTTGCATCGTGGCGTTAGCCACATGAGGCCTGGCGATGTCATGCAGAAGAATGACACTTCTGGCCGATTGCTTCTTCCTTTTCCTTCGAAATGACAACTTCCGGGATTCCATAATATTGCGTATTAATTGTGCGTCGATCGTGGAGAAAATAAACGTGAAAAGCACAATAAAAAACTGTTGCCATTATCTTTCCGGCTAACAACCGCGTCTTTGCCTTCACCGGTGCCCCCTCACCGCTCTTTCTCCACTCCATACTCGCCTGTTTCGACTCGGGCGTGTAGCGGTGCACCCAAGTTTCGTCACAGGTGATGACGCGATTCAAAAAGGCCCCCCCTCTTGCGGTATTGAGGAGTCGCGGAAACCTCCACCGGATCCTCCTAACAGACGGGGAACCCCACAGGGCCATTTTGCGAAATCTCAAGTCATCTATCACGATCCTTTGGGATACTCCCGTAACTGATGTTTATTTCCGCAACGATTTCAAGAGAATTAGGGCCTATTTCCCTCTATGAGATTTTGGACTGCCTCGATGTTGGCCTCGGTCATACTTGTCATTGGGCGGCGATCATGGCTCTCGTTCTCGACCTTTTCACGCCCTCCAGAAACTTTTTGTGTCATGCAAACACACGGGTTCTTGACAGGGTGTTGTCCCCGAACTGTGTCTGTAATCGTCGCAAAATTTCGGTTGGGTTCACCCCCTCCTTGGCCAAAAAAAGATGATAATCCGCTGCTCCACGGAGACATGCACTTCTTTTTCGTTCATGGTTTCTTGTGATACTAAAGGGACCCGAGAGAGTTGCGGTCGGTTCTCCCCTCTCCCTAGCGGTACAGGCTTACCCTCGTAGTTTCCTCGGCCCTTGAATCTGTAGCTGTTGAAAAATAAATAATATCTTCTTTTATTTACAAAGTGTAACTCACACACAAAACATCCAACACCATGTTAAGTTAGGTTACCCGTTATCGCTTATACAATACTAGAAAAACACTGCAGGTATCACCAATAATGTACGGAAATATCACTATACAGTATTTTTTTGAATAAAACCAATATAATTTGGATAAACTAATTCAAAACGCAATAATCGATCCTGACGTATGAAAACAACTGACATCATCTTAGGATAGGCACCTCGTTTTTATCGCTTCAGAAAAGATTTTATCGCTTATACAACACTAGAAATCACCAACAAAATACGGAAGTATCACTACACAGTATTTTTTAAATTAAAACCAATATAATTTGGACAAATCAATTTAAAACGCAGATATGGTCTCAGTGTGTAAACGCCTAAATCAAAATACGTCACAGCCTGATGACGTCAAAACAGTTTAGCCTTGTTTTCTCGGAAGTGACGGTAGAACGCAGCCAACGTGACGCAATCATGTGATGCCGAATGTATTGCGTGATAGGGATCGAGCAATGCCGTTACCTCCGATATATAACAACAGCTCCGACGTCAGCAGGCTGTGACGTACATTGGTTTAGGTAAACGATCACCCACATTTATAGTTTTGGCATTTACACGTTCAGATCGTTTCTTGCGTTTTGAATTGGTTTATCCAAATTATTTGTTTTATTTAAAAAAATACTGTGTAATGATATTTCCGTACTTTGTTGGTGATACCTGAAATGTTTTTCTAGTGTTGTATAAGCGATAAAATCTTTTCTGAAACGAGAAAAGCGTGACTCGGGCGATCTATTTATAGTATTGCCGCGTCGGCTGTTTTCCGACAACGTATACTAACGTTTGTGAGTTACACTTTGTAAAAGAAGATATTTATTTTGTGTGAAGCTATAACTGTAAGTTTAAAAAGTTCTAGACTTAAAAAAGATGCTAGTCTATCATTTCAACCTTCGTCAAAATACGTTCAAGTTTCGTCCAAATACAAATTTTTTCGTACAATTACAAATAATAATAATTAGTCCATTAAATATCAACCAGAAATACATCTTTCACGAAAATGGCGCTCGGTTAACGTGTTTGGTTTTTGCGTTGAAACTTCGTTTTTCCAAAATAAAATCGAATGGAATGCGAAGAAGGGCTCACTTGACGACTGGCATCCTTTTTAAACTGAAACCCCTTCAAAACTCAAAAAAGAAATGCAAAAAAACGATTTCTTTACCGCTTAGGCTAATATCGTGCATGGCGATACATCATCTAAACAGCGTGACGTCATCGAAGAGCGCCGAGCCTTGTTGTCCCGGTGGTAACGGCAATGCTTGTATGCATTGACTAACCTTGACCTTAGAATAATGCGATAGAATAATAAATAGATATAAAAGTTAGCAAAACAAAAAGAAAATCTGTAACGACAAAATATTGAAACTGGAATTTTTTTCATTTAGTGTACCAATAGTCTCACACTATAGCATTCGCAATTCTTCAGAAATACATTTTTTTCTTGTTATAACTTCTTATGATAGCTTAAACCTAAAATAGAAAATATCGCCGAAAACACTCACCCAAAGTGCCTCTTCTTCTGCTTATGCGATGACAGTTGCTTAGGACAAGCAAATGATCTGTCGCAAACGTTGCATGTCAGTGCTTCATCTGAAATAAAAACAAACATTTTAAAACTCCAATAGATACCACAACCAAAGGGCTATAGGTTACCATAGAAAAAATAAGTTCTCAAAATTGTTTTACAACATAAATTAACATGATAACTTGCATGCTTTCTCACAGGTCTTTAATATACATAGCTAACTTCCTCCCAGCTTCAGAAATTCTTGCGGTGTTATGTGCACAAAATTGAATTCACGTTCTAACTGGTTCTGACTTCGTGACGAAATATTCTTCAAACTCTACTTTACTGTATTAATGAAATTCTACGGAAGTTTCTTAATTAAACATACCTTACTCTCATTAGAATCGATTATGTGTATGATTTTAATAAGAAACAACATTCTCGATGAAGAATTTCACATTTTTAAATTACTTACATTTGTTATTTAAGGGAAAAATATAATGCACGTAACAAACATAAAATTTTTAGATTAGAAATCGGCAGGATAATCAAAATGTTTTTCTTCATTATTAAAATTGAAAAAAATGGTGAAATTTTTCCGATGATACAAGTAAAAAATTCAAATTAACATTTATCGTTCTCTAATACATGTTACCTTTTAAGTTTTAACAAAAACAATGAAACAACAAAAATGTTGGTACAAATCGTTGTTTTTTGTATGCATTCGAATTAATTCTCAAAACATTTTTTCCACTCTGAAGGAGATATCTCCAAAACATGGTTTTGGAAGACTTCAATAGCTTCTTGAGGCGATAAATATCGTTATTCACCTATTTTTTGTTTGACATTCGAGAACAAAAAGAATTCATTAGACGATAAATCAGGTGAATACAGACAATGAAACATTAATTCGATCTTTTTCTCACTAAAATAATCAATTGTCTGACGTGCTGTGTGAGAGCTGGCATTGTCGATTTCATTGACGATTTCTGGCAATCAAATTGTTGTATATTATTCAACGTTAACTGTTCTTCGATCCTTCAATGCAATACTTGCGATGTGTCCTTCAGTACAACGAAAGAAACAAGCAATCATTTTCTTGGAAGCGTTTCGTGAACACTCAAATAGTTGATTGTTGCTTAGTTTCCGGCTCGTACGTTTAATGTTGTAAAATGTTGTTTAAGATGTTTTATTTTTATTAACACACCGCTTGTTGTATGTCCATGTTAGCTAACTTAACTTTTGCTTCCAACTTAATCTACTTCTTCGTTTATTACCAACTTAACTTATTTAACAACACTACATTTTCCTCCTCTACTTGAATAATAAACTGTACTAATAAATTTTCTATAAATAAATATTTTACGGTATTAACTTTAACTAACAAATATAAGTACATAAATTTCAGTCTTTGGTTTAGTAGTTCTCTTCTCCTCCTGATACAACATAATCTTGTAAATATGCTGGAGGTCGCCTTGTCCTTTGTGATCTTCCACCTGGTTCCAGTATATCTTCCATGGGTTGCTCTAATTGTTCAAGTGCTGCATCATCAATTTCATTCTCCATATCGGGTACAGGTAACTCATTAGTTTCGTTGTTTGGTTGGGGTATTATGGGGTTAGGTATTGTAGCTTCTGCGGTTGATACATTCAGTTGTTCTTATTTTAGTGCCAAATATGTTCGTTATTCGATATGGCTTCATGTCAAATAGAGGTGTTAAACTATTTGATTTTGGTTGTCTACAGAGAACTAGGTCTCCAATTTTAAATTTGTGATTTTGTACCTGTTTCCTCTTATCTGCATAACATTTCTATTTAGCCTTCTGCATTCTATCTCTTCTCTTTACATCCTCTCTGTTTTTTGTGGGTATGGAGGGTAGTAAACCATTTACTTTTCTGTTAAAAATGATTTTAAACGGAGATTTTCCTGTAGTAGAATGTGGGGTATTTCTATAATTTAGAAGAAAGTTGTTTATTTGTGAGTCAAAGACGTTACTTTTTAATGTTTTAACAAATCTTTCCGTCATTCCATTTGCTTCTGGCCAGTATGGTATAATTTTTAAATGTTTGACTCCATATTCCCTTAAAAAGTTTCCGATTTCGGAGCCATTGAAAGGGGATCCATTGTCCGATCTTATTTTGGCAGGTATTCCAAACGAACAAAATATTCTTTTCAATATGGGTTTCAATTGAGCAAAGTTTGTTGATGACACTATTTCTGATAATGGATATCTTGAATGTTCATCTATCTACATACTTGTTCAAAAGGGCTATTTGTTAATGTCGAGCCAATGATCGGATCTCTTTTTGTTGTTGGTGTTGTTGCTTGGCATGCTAGACAAGTTTTTAAATTTACCTCTGTTAAAGAATCTAAGTTTGGAAACCATACTTTTGATCTTAAGAGTTGTTTTGTTTTAACAATTCCTTGGTGTCTTCTATGAGCCAGATCGATCGCTTTTTGTTGTAGACTATCTGGTAAAATAATTCGTGTTCCTCTCATTATTATACCATTACATATCGTTAATTCATCTCTAATACTTCTGTATTGTTTTAGTCCATTTTCTGTCCATAATATTTTTGATCTTAATGCCATCTTTAAAAGTTTTAATGTTGGATCAATTTTGGTAATTTCTTGAGCTTCTTCTAAAGTCATCTTCTTCGGTAATGTGTGATTTAGTGCAAAACTAATATACTCTTCTGTCTTGTTGTCACCGTCAATATCGTTTATTACCGGATGCCTTGATATATAATAAGATGGGTTTGTTTTTCCTTTTTGATATTTAATCGAAAAGTCGTATTGTTGTATTTTAAGACAAAATCGTCCAATTCTAGCACTTGGAGCAGATCTAGGGTTTTGAATAATGCGTAATAAAGGTTTATGATCAGTGTATACTTCAAATTTTGAATCATAAGGATATCTATGAAAATGTTGTATTGTCCAAGATATTGTCAATGTTTCTTTTTTTATCTGACTGTACTTTTGTTCTGTTTTCGACAGTGAACGACTGGCATATGCAATTATTTGTGTTCCTTCTGCTGAATTTTGCGATAAGATTGCACCCAGACCATATGGACGAGCATCCACATGCAAATTAGTTATTTTGTTGATGTCGAAATAAGCAAATTTGTTCACATCGGTTAGTTCTTATTTCAATGCTTCAAACGCCTTTTGATGTCTTTCATTCCAAACCCATTTGCTCTGCTTTGTTGTAAAGTCTGTGAGAATTTTTGATTTGTTTGCTAAATTTGGGATGAATTTACCTACATATGTTATAATTTCCAATAAACTGCGTACCTCAGACACATTTTTGGGTGATGTTAGATTTTTGAAAGCTTCTACTTTTTGAGGGTCTGATCGAACACCTTCTTTTAAGAATATATATCCAAAATATTTGATCTGGTTTTGATGAAAAACAGTTTTATGTTCGTTGATTGTTAAGTTAGTTTTATTAAGACGTTTTATTGTAGATGTTAAGGCTTCATCATGTTGCTGTTCTGTCTTACCAAAAACCAGGATGTTATCGCTGTAGTTTATGACACCATTGATGTTCATTAATACTTGTCGGATTGCATTCTGAAACACTTCTGCCCCAGTATTCATACTAAATGAGAAACGATTGTATCTGTACAACCCTTGATGAGTTGCAAAAGTAGTTATGTGTCTTGATTCTTCATGTAGTACTATCTGGTGATATCCATCTTTTGGATCTATTTTATTAAACATTATTGATCCATTAAACATTGTTTTCAGATCATCAAATGTTGGTGTTATATTCCTTTCTCTTAAAATGGCTTTGTTTGCCGCTCTCATGTCAACACGCATCCTTATTTTTTCTGGATTACCTTGTGGGCGTTAGGCCCGTTGCATCTTCTATATCTAGTTGCTTTAACCTGTTTATTTCTTCTTCAACTTTTTTACGTAAATGAAATGGAATTCGTCTATTTTTGTGCAACTGGTTGAATTTTTTCATTAATGTGCAATTTTACAACAACATTTTTCAATTTTCCTACTCCAGAAAACAAATCAGGAAATTGTTCTGCAACTTTGTTATTTAAAGTAACTTTTACAATATTCAACTTTTTTGATGTCTCATAGCTTAATAACGATTCTCCTCTGCCTTTTATTACATACGCTTTAGCTCTAACTGTTGAATTACTGAATTTGAAAGAACCAATGAATTTCCCAATAACTGGTAGCTGTTCATTATTATATGGAAAAATGTGTGAAGAATCTTTAACTAACTCTAGTTCTGGTAATTTTGCAAATACACGTTAATTTATTAGGTTTACTGATGATCCTGTATCTATTATAAACCTAATTGTACATTGTTTAGTTCAACAATTGCTTTTGGAATGTTATTGATGTTATTAGTTGTGAGATGAAAAGATGAATCACTCCCAGAACTATCTTGTATTTTTGAATTTGAACTTACTTGTTGCACATTTCGAGTTTTTGTGTTTACATTGGGTTTCCTATTATTTTTATTGTTGCGAATTTTACTAGAAAGGCATAGTTTTGCGAAATGTCCTAATTTTTCGCATTTGAAACACGTAACATTCTTTGCTGAACATCTATCTTTACCTTTTACAAGTAGTTTCCACAATTTTTATAACTTTTTTTTTATTTTGTTTGTTTTGCTTACCTTTTTCAACATTCACTTTGTTGTTTTTGTTAATAGTTGTTGCAAATCTGGTCTTTCCGTTAATGCATATTTCCTAAGTTCTTTATTGTTTGTATTGAAGATAATTTGTGCTTTAATTTCTGTATCTGGATCAGAAAACTTACTTGTACTAGATAATTTTAACAACCTTGCATAGAATTGAGCAACTGTTTCATCTGTTCCTTGTTTTGTATCTCTAAATTTGAACACTTGAAAATCTACATTGATTTTTGGCACAAAACAATCATTCAGTTTATTTTTTGCCCTATCGTAGGGAGAGGTTAAAGGATCTGATGAAATAGGGTCAGGAAGGCACATAAAAATATCGAAAACTTCCTCACCAACCAAATGCAGCAACATCGCTTTCTTTTTATCGTCATTAGTAACCTGGGCAAATATGCGGTAACAACCAGAGGCGTGGCGAGCGCATAAAAGTTTACACATAAAATAGAAGGTAAGAAATAAATTATAAAACGTGCTGAAACACTTACCGTTTTAAGAGTCTTCCGTGAAATCACAAACTGGGTAACATCTATTAAATATTTGAGTCATTAGATATGTTTCCACAGCTGTTTCAGTTAAGTGAGTACGACGTGCGGTATAAATGTTTTTTAATGCCGAAAACGACCGTTCGACATCTAGCGATGTTATATTTGCATATTTAAAATAATCTTTGAAACAACTTAATGCATCTTCACACGCATCTTCATAAATTTGTCTTAATATAAGAAAATCTGAGTCTTTCCCTAAAACACTTTCAAATTTTCGTATTACACACCATTTTGTTTCGTCTTCTACAGCACATAGCTGTGCGTGAACATCATTCACAATTTGAACAGAATCCACTAGCGGCATCGAAACATTTTGTAATTTTTCCATTCCCTCCGCTAGTCCGAAGTAATTGTTATAAATAGTTTGTAAATCTCTTTTAACCTGACTATCTTGAAATATTTCCTGGCTTTTCTTGATTGCTGCAGCTTCTGTCGGATTGAATTTTAAAACTACTTTTTTTAATTGATCAAAATATTTGTTGTAGTAAAACGCAGCCTGCAACCATGTTCCCCAACGTGTAACAATCGGTTGTGGTGGTTGAGGTAAATCAGGGCACAGTTTGCGAAATAGTCGGGTGCGTTTCGGGGACTTTAGAAGCATTGCCTTTGTACTAGCAATCAATGCATTTACTAGTGGAAAACATGTAGGAATCGTTTGTGCCGCAAGATTTAGGGTATGGATTTTACACGTTACATGAAAGAAGTTACCACTGTGTTCTTTAAGAGATCGGCCCAAAGAACGCATGTTTGCGGCACCATAACATTAAAAGTTGCTTAGTTGAAACTTCAAATTTGTTCAATGAGTTTCTCATCTTTAAAATCTCATCGGCAGTACAATTTATAACTCTTTTGGAAGCAAGTAAGAAGGAGGACGACGGTCGATGTGGTTCCATTGTACGTACCATTACATTTACCTCAGAATGTTTTTGACGATCTGTTGTTTCGTCCACACACAACCACAGTTTTTTATCTTTCAATTCCGTTTTCATTCTTTTTTCTATATGTTCACGAGCAAATGGCACTACATTTCGTATCGATGTCCGACTAGGTAATTTACAGTTCGCATATTTATTCCAGAAGGAGACAAATGCTTCTTTGTCTAGTAAACGAAACGATAGATTACATAAAATAAGAGTAACACATAAATCAAATTTTGCTTGGTCTTGTATGCCATTTTTTGGAAAAGAATGCTGTTTGCTTCCGATGTGACGTTGACAATGGCTTCTGGACCAACACAAAAGGGATTTTACAAACTAGACATTGAATTTTAGCGTCATCAGAAATTAAGTCCGGCATGTCCACTAAAAATTAACTGTCCGCCATTGGTCGTTTTCGCGACGTACCTAACTGCGACGTTTATAAAGCAAACATAAGCGTATAATTACGAAATAAGTTACGACAGCCTACATATACACAGAACTACTCGCATACAGCATCGATTTAGTACTGACGCTGTGAACGCGTGAAATAAATAATCGCCGACTCCGCATCACATATTTACTACACTGACTGTTACCGCTGTTTGCCCAGACTAGATATTAGTGATGTTTGCAGCTATTAGGTTTTCTAAGCGAGTCAGCCATTTCATTAATCGTTCTCCAACGTTTGTGATATCGGTTTTCATATCAAATTGTTGAATACCTTCGACGTTTGTCATAAAAATTTTGTTCGAACTGGTGATTTATGTTATTTTCTACGTCTATTCTCGTCGCCAATTTAATGTTGTAAAATGTTGTTTAAAATGTTTTATTTTTATTAACACACAGCATGTTACATGTTACCATGTTAGTTACATTATGTCAACTAACTCAACTTTTGTTGTCAACTTAACCTACTTCTTTGTTTATCACCAACTTAACTTATTTAACAACACTACATACGAAGTTATAAAAGCTACACTCCGTAAAACAATCGTTGATTTTATTATAAAACACGACCAAAATTTCTTAGCAAAACGCATTTCCATAATTACCCACCTTGCTCTCGTAATTTTATTTTCGCACAAATATCTCTGAAAATCAACGTTCGCCGGCAGGTACAAGTTAAATATGAATTGGAAATTGAGCTTAACTCGTTTATTTATTTATCTATTTATGCATTTATTCAATTAGGTTCGGCAAAAGTTCCTATCAAGTGCTCGACGTTGCGGGATATTGGGACGTCATCAGATTCAAGGACCGGTAAACGACAAGGAAATTGTAGAGTACAAGTCGAAGCATGATACACAGGATGTCTTCCAGGCTGACAATTAAATTATACCGAGCAAGGGATTGGAAAAAGCGACTTTCAATTGAAACTATCTTCATTTTTGCAATGTTTTATTCTTTCAGATACATTTATTACGTTTAAATCGAGTGAATAGGTACTAAATAAAATGCTTCCGCGCGAGCTTCCAATTTGCATGATTAATTTATAGTATTGTTTAGATTAATATCTTCTAAATTTCCAAAAATACCTACACCCAATCTATTAGGCCCGGTCTTTTAACTTATTTTTAAAGTCCTTACCAAAAAGCAACAAATTAAAAGTCAGTCATAAGTAGTCTATTCTGAAGAAAATATTTACACAAGTTTTGTAGTAACTAAGAAATGACACCTTGTGTTATACTATCAATATACCTATTATTCCCAATTAACCTAAATAATATCCTTTCAGTACGTAAAATATTATTTTAAAATAGTTTAAGATTTTCGTTGAAATACTAAGTATTATAGAATCGAATACTGATTATAGAATTGAATGGGCAGTACAAAGTAAAAAAAAAAGCATTTTCCTCAGAAAATAGTCGTTTAGGTTCTTTAAGTATTTTAGTTGCTTAAGTCCGGTCTTTTAACTAATTTTTAAAGTCCTTTTTTGCTAAAAAGTAACATTAAATTAAGTCAGATTAATCTGACTTTTAAAGAAATGCGTCTTCTATATGGTATAAAACTTATTTTTACTAAAAAGGAATATAATATCAGTTTAAAGTAGGTTGGCAACAGAAAATTGTCAAACGCATGCACCGATAGAAAAGAGATGGACGGTATACGTGTTAAATCTGAGAGAAATAGCTGCGGAGTGTGATTGTTTTGTTCTTATAATTTGTGTTATAACCTCACTTCGTCACGTTACTTCATATTGGTGCATAAGCGTAAACGATTTATATATTACAAAAAAAAATGGAGAACACAATTACCGAAAAATGGAAAAGAAAAGGTTCAAAGAATTTTACAGAGTTACTTATTTACGGATCTAAAAAATCCTTTGCATATTCAAATAGACACACTACTTATAAGTAGAATAATTATAGTCCATTCGCTTTAAAAAAATAGTAGATAGCGCTGCAATCGGCGTCCATATAACACTGCCAAAATTTAACTCGATTAAATAATTGGAAAAAAATACCTCCTCTCCGTAAATATCGTATTAATCGTGTTCTGACAAGAACAATTTTAATGCAATATGCTAAATAAATAATAATATAACGAGAAACACAAAAAGCAACCAAATAGTCAACCTAAAGCAACAAAGAACTTTGACAACTGACATTACAAAAATGTGGCGATTAGTAATATTTCATTTTATCCAACATAAATTTCGTATGCACAGACATCCTTCTTTCTGTTGGGAATTTTGCCTTAGGAATTAGCCAATAGCAAACGTCGAAAATATAAGCCTAGCTTGCCCAACGCTATATTCTTAATGTGAATAGACTATAGTTAGTTATTTTCTTACGCGGGGCAATTTCCTGTAAAATATTGCGAACCGAAATCTTTGATAGTCGA
>JAROYF020000008.1:2967103-3102511 GCA_029619325.2 Dynastes grantii
CCAGTTCAGTGATTCTTTGTTTTTGTAAACTATTTGCATTTTCCAGTTGTTTAATCAGTCTGTTCAATGTTTTAATTTGAAGTTTAAGTAGATCCACCTCTGAAGACATATTAGTGATTGTACAATCATCAGAATCCGAGTCGTTCGAAACAGCAGAACAACCTTTACATCTCCATTGTTTTCTATCGATAATTTTTGAACTTTTTACAAGAACATCCAGGCATTTGGAGTGGATAAACTGCAAGCCACAAACTATACATTTTTGACCACTTCTAAGTGCACTTTCACAAAAATTACACAGTTTATTTGGTTTAATACGAAGAGCACTTTCAGAGTCAGCATCTTCGTCCGCCATCTTGCGGAGTATTTGTTTTTGTGATTCTAAATATTTTATGTCAATAACAGATTCTGACGCTTTACCGCGAACAAAATGGCACCTAATGTCTATATGTTTGTCTATCATGTTTTTCAGGGTTCTTGGCAACTCGTATCGCAGATGGATTTGCTTGTTCAAAATGCCCGCAACAGGGTGTTGCGGGCATTTTAACGCTTAACAGTTTTCGCAACCAACAAGCTTCGCTGACTGCTTGACTTACAGCAATGTATTCAGCTTCCGTGGAAGACAATGCCACCGACGATTGCCCATGACACCGTGGGGTCGAATACTTTGAACACATATCCGGTTGTCGATTTGCGGTCATTAATGTCACCGCCCCAATTCGCGTCTGCGTAACCACATAAGGTCTCTGAGCGTTCACTACTTTTATAAACAAGTTCTAGATTAATTGTTGCTTTAATATAGCGTACCACCCGTTTTAACGCGCTAAAAAGTTCAGGGTTTGCACAACTTAATACGCTTACTGATATGCATAGATCCGACCGTGTACGCAAGATTGGGTACATCAAACTTCCTACTAATTGTCGACTTTTGGTTTCTAATTCATTCTTGGCGTGGCCACCGATTTACAGTCCTCCATTCCAAATTTTCGTAGAATCTCCTGTAAGTAGGGCATTTGGTTTATTTTTATTTCTTCTTTGGTTTGAACAATGTTTATTCCAAGGTAATTACCAGCTAGTCCTAGATCTTTCATTTTAAAATTTTCAGAAAGTTTATTTTTAAGCTGTTTAACTTTATCCTCCTTAGAACTTATTATTAATAGGTTATCTACGTACAAAAGTACATATGTTCTCTCTGATTTTGAGAACCGGGTATATAAACAGTAATCATTTTTGGACCTTGTAAAATTTTCGGTTAACATGATGTTATTGAATTTTTCATTCCAATATCTAAGGGATCTTTTCAAACCATATAACGCCTTGTTAAGTTGAAATACTTTATTGTCTGTTTTGTCTGTTGTCATACCTTCCGGTTTCTCCATAAAAACTGTCGCTTTTAATTCGCCGCATAAAAAGGCGCCTTGTACGTCCATTTGGTAAATTGGCAATCCATAATGATTAGCTATTATCAATAGAGTTCTCAACGTCGGAAGTTTAGCTACTAGTGAATAAATTTCACCCAGATCTATGTCATATTTTTGTTGAAAACCTCTGGCTACCAAATGAGCTTTATACCGAATTGGTTTTCCTTCTTTATTCTTTTTAATTTTAAAAATCCACTTCGAATCAATCACGTTAACATTTTCCGGTCTTTCTACTTCTGTCCAGGTATTGTTTCCTTTCAAACTTGCGATTTCTTCTTGTATTGTTTTTATCCAATGGTTTTTATTTTCATTTTTTGTCGCTTCTTCAAAAGTAAGGAGCTCATTTGCTTCTGCTAGATTTGCAAAATATGTCTCATAATCGTCCATTTTAACTAGTCCTTTTAAATTCGCTCTGTTTCTTAAGTTGTATGTTGCTGGTTCATCAATCGACGTGTTTGTTATATTATTGTCTTCATCCTCTTCTATATTGACATTTGATTGTGATTCGTCATGCGAAGTTTCAACATTTTCTTGCTGGTATCCAATCTGCAGTTCTGTTCGTTCCATGTCTGGACTGTATGGTGCGAACACAATATCCCTGGCCAGTTCTACCTTTTGATTGTCTTGTCTTGTCTCCATAACCCATGAAGATTCCTTTTCTGGTTTTACTATCGCATTTCCTTCTCTTCTCCTTGGGATATATACTTGAGATCCAAAGATTTCGAGACTTTTTATATCGGAACTTTTGCTGAACCACAATTCATACGGTGTTTTAGCTTCAATGCTGCTCGTACCAGCCCGATTTAAAACGTAAGTAGCAGTATTTACCGCCTCCCCCCAGAAGCGTTTTTCTAGCCCTTTCGCTTTTAGTAAGCTTCGTGCTGCTTCTACTATTGTGCACATTTCACATTCCGCCTTTCCAATTTGCTCCGGTGTGTACGCCACTGTTCTCTGGTGACGGATTCCATGCTGTTTTAACAATTCTTCTATTTCACCACTTACAAACTCCAGTCCATTATCCGTTCTTAGAATTCTTATTTTATTTCCAGTATCATTCTCAGCTGATTTTATGAAATTCTAAAATTTTGGATTTTACCTCTGTCTTGTGTTTCAGGAGGTATACACATCTATAATGTGATAAATCATCCTTGAGAAGTAAGAAATATCTCGACCTTCTCTATGAATTCTTCTTCCGTGGGGCCACATAAATATGCATGTCTTAACTGTTTTTGATCTACTCAAGTCAAATGGAAGCCGATGTTGTTTTCCCTCCATGCAGGCTCCACAAAATTGACCCTCACTACCTGAACTACATGTTATTTCGTGCTTTCGTGAAACATTTTTTACTTGCTTGAAATTTTGATGAACAAATTTTTCATGCCACATTTGCAAGCTGCCATTTGTTTTAGCTGTAAAATTTACTTGTCTTTCCTCCTTTTGATTTCTAAATTTCATTTTGTACAATTTCTCCTCTCTAACAGCTATGGCACCTACCTTCTTTGTTTGCTCGTTAATAAACATACATTGTTTGCTGTTTGACAACATGCTTTGTCTAATGCTGTTCCTGTTGAAAACAAATTTACCTTGAGATCTAGCACATATAACGCATTATTTATCTCCGGTGATATCCAATCATTTACATTAAAAGCCTGTAGTTTCACTTTTCCTATCCCTTTTGCTTTTATTTCTAATCCATCTCCTATTGTTATAGTTGTTCCTTCTTGTAGTTTATTAAATTCAACAAATAGCTCTTCGTCACAACACATGTGGCTAGTGGCACCATTATCTAATACCCATTCCGATCTGCTGACAGATTCTCCAATTAACGCCGTGTTTATAAAAGCATTCACATCTGATCCTTCAAAATTTTTATCATGATTTTCCTTTTTCTGCTTATTTTTATACCAACATACCTCTGCCATATGCCCTGTTTTCTTGCAGACATCACATTTTCCTTTATTCCTCGGGCAATTCTTCTGAATGTGTCCTAACTCGCCACAAGCAAAACATTTAATTTTCTCTTTTGTAACCTTAATTTTTGCCAGCAATGCATGTTCACTTTCCCTTTCATTCATTTGTTTATCTTCTATTGTTAATCGAGATGTTAATTCACTGAAGGTTTGGTTTGCTATTGGTACTGATTCCCACGCAGATATAAAATGTTTGAATTGCTCTGGTAATGACATTAATATCTTTGTAATGAGCATTTTATCCGAAGTGTTTTCGCCCATCTGCTTTAACCGATTTGCTATTTCCTCTACTTTTGAAATAAACAAAACTATTGACTCACTTTCATACTTGCAATTGAAGAATTTCTGCTGTGTCAAATGCACACTTACATCTGATTCGCGAGTTACCATAGGTGAGGTTGCATCTTCTTTAAACATCAGTCACTATTCTGCTTGAAAATGCGTCGCCTTCCGCATTGAAGTGATCCAGTAAGCGTTGGTAGATGTCCAAACGTTTGTTTTTTTTTTCTATTGTAAGCATTCGTGGTACCCATCGCGCACACACTTTACGAAATTTGAGTTCAGTGGATAATTTGATAGCTAGAACCGTAACTGATATTTAAAGGAAATGCAACCTCATCTATGGTAACTCGCCTATTTGCTGTAACCATCTCTCGAGCTTGCTGAATGTTGTCGTCGGTGGTCGAAGTTGACGGCCGTTCAGCTCCCTCTTTTTGTGTTACGCTCGTGTGGCCACTTTGAAACATTTCGATCCGCAAAGAAACGCTTTTACGAGATAAAGCACTACCCCCGTATTGTGACAAAAGTCTCCGGTGAATTTCAGCACCTTTCACACCCCCTGACCACAAAAATCGGATCACTGCACGTTGTTCCTTTTTGGTGCAAACTAATAGCGCAGCTGACATGCTTATGCTGTTGTAGCTAGCAGACAAATGACGCGATCGTGATTAAATTCCGCACACATGATCACAGAGGCGCCAATTAAACGAATTGCAAGCGGCCGCCACTACGATAACCTTCAAAGCTTGTTATGGCGAAAGTGTAGATATTTGACTTGCCCTCGTACGTTTCTATAAAGTAATAAATGCTGTTTTACTTTTAAAAGTAACATTTAAACGATTACTAGTTTACAAGAGAACACAGGTAGCCCGAAAATTCTGAAAAAATTGAAACTGTGGATTTGTAGACTGATATAGTGTAACAACAACGATAATATTTTTAGGTCACGAATGTCAATGCGGTACAGACATTACATGTACTTCCTCAAATTAAAGTGTGGAGTACTGCAATTCAAAATGCAAGGAAAATTAAATAATCTTCTTGATAGACATATGTATGTATTTCCTTGTGATCTAGAATCGGCTGAAAATCGGTTTCCTGATCTTTAACTACGTTCAGGTCTACCGCGCGGAGTTTCGCTCCAAGTAAAGGTATTCCAATTTAAAACATCGTCGAAGCAAGTTGGACGAAGACGTCTTTCCATTACAGTGCAATGAGCAGAACGTACGTTCTCTAGTGGAGGCAATTTAAACAAGGGCGCTATCGAGTATCGATTTTGAGTCTACTTCGGAGCGTATCTCTTTCCCTAGGGTAAACGCTGATAAGCTTGTACCCTCTGGTTAAAACTGATTGTGTCGCTAGCGTTTAGAGCTAATTTACGATCGTCTTTCAAATCAGTTTTTGCAAGAAAAACGGTATCTGTATTAATGCAAATAACAAGAAACTACGTTCATGGTAATCCGAGGCACGCAATCAGAAAAAAGTATATAGAAGCTACATTAGCTTTATATAAATCTGTATTCAGTGTAGTAGAGCTTTTGTAGATGTAAAAATAATGCTTGTTTGTTACACTATGAAGGTGTCCCAATAAGAGCGGAAAATCAAAATTTTAAATAAAACAGCTTCTTTTGAGAAAATACCGAAATTTTGAAGTAGACATGTAGAAATTATATACGGAACAACACATCTGATAAATGCCTTCCCAGGCTTTGCTGGTGCACTTGCGTTCTTTTGACGAAATTTTTAATCACTATTTGGCATAACTGTGGTTGGATTTCAGCGATACAGCGTCTAATCTCTTCTTGCAAAGCTTGGATGGTCGTGGAGTTGTTGACATAAGCTCTTGATTTCAAAAAGCTCCAGAGAAAGAAGTTCGAAGGTGTTAAATCTCATTCTCTTCGCCCAAACGGGACAGTTGTCTCGTGCAATAATGCTATTGTTTCACGTGTGGGGAATGGCACCTTTTTAAAAACATCCTTGAGATCCATAGACCGTTTACTTTTGGAAGACACCAGCGCAAAGACGATTTTAGGATTAGAAGGAGAAGTTTGCTAACCGAGAGAAATAGCTATGTTTTTTTACCTACAGTAAGACCAACAAACATTTACCTCATTTGGGCGTCAGTTGTTGATGTGTTGTCGTTGAATTCGTTTCGTGCTCTTTACTTTTAATATTGTTATTGGCGTACTATTTTTTAAAAAAATCATTTTTTCAAAAAACTTTTTTTTGAAGGGGGGGTAATATTCTATTGTAAGTATTTTGTTTTAAACAGATTTTAATTAAGTTGTGTTAAATAATTTTAAAGTGAGAATTGAATCATCGAACACCCAAAAAAGAACAAGTTTTCATGAGCAATCACAAACGTTTTTTTTAATGTCTACAACTATTTTTAAAAATATAAGACGGAGGTAAAATATTTGTTTTAAGTTTTTTTAATACTTTTTTTTACATATTCATATATCAGTGAAGTCATTATGTTTGTTTACAGGTAACATTTTAGATATTGTTAGTGAAGCTACAGGAATATCTAAAAGTACTGCTTCAGAATTATTCGAAAGAGTAATTCTGTTGAACAAAAACAAAGTGGCATTCTTAAAAAGACAATGTTGTAAGACATTCACCAAAATCAACTGTGGATAATGCTGGGGGAAACAGTTTTTCGTCAGGTTTTTCACAATTTTCGAAATGACAAACAGAGGCACATTAAAAGCTGTAATAAAAAATACAGTCAGATGATACCATTGGTTTTGTAGGAAGCACTTTTGAAAAATTTAAAATTAAAATTAGGATTTAGGTACGTACTAACATTCAAATTTATTATTATTTTTGTAATTAATATATTTATCAAATAACAGGTGGAAGAAGGCTACTGATAACCGAAAGCTTTTTATGGAAAGATAAATATACGTGAGCTAAGATCCTATATATCCGAAATGTTACAAATTATCTGTTACAAGGTCGACCAATCGTGTATACAGGTGAAGCAAAATAAATTTTTATTTGACGTTGAAAACTAAATATTTTATTTTAGACAAACAAACCCCCATGCCAGTCACACAACTCCATATGAATGGGTTGATAACCCACAATGGACTTAAGTGCCCTATATCAAAAGGGAAACGTTTAATAATTGTACATACAGGTACATTAGTAACATTTCTTCTAAAATTTTTAGCATGAAGTGAACGTGGCATCATATTTAATGAAAATTTGACAAAAGTTGAATTGTATGGATTAGTACATATGCATAAACCAAAATTACAAGAATTACATTATAGATTCTATATTTGCGAAAAATGGACAGACAGTGTTGAAATTGCCCCCATCCCGGGAAATCAACCCCATTGAAAAGAATGGGCAATTTTAAAGGGCAAGTAGGATCTAAAAATATAACTTTTAAAAAAATGATGTCAAAAAACTCACTAAAGAAGAATTTGGAAAAAACACAAAAGATGAATGGTCACATGTTTGTCGGCATGCAGTGAATATTAAGGAAAATTATATACAAAAAAAAACACATAATGGATAACACCCATGAACTTATTATAAAGCTTTGATGACAGTGACAGCGATTTTGATTTTTTTTCTGATGATAAAAAATTAAAATTATATTTTATATAGTTAATTTAAATATGTATATATTATCTTTAAATGTATAATAAATAAAGGTGTAATTACATTCCGATTACTCTTTTTTATTAAGTAAAAATATTGATTATTATAAACAACAGACCAAAACATTTCACCTATTTTTTTGGGCACTGAATATTCCTACTTTTCTTTTAAAAAAATTATTTAATAAAAAAGTGAAATGAAAAATTAAGAAAAAATACATAAATATAAAATAAGTAAAATTTATGTATTACTAAATATATAAATTATAAAACTGTTAATACTATCGAATCTAAATTTGTTTTGTATAAAATATTACAATTATACACAATTTAATAAAGTTTAACCTTCTCGTATACTTTTAAAAACGCGTATTTTGGTCAACATATTTAAGACGGTCAATACATATCAGCTGACAATTTTCGCGCAGCTTGGGTGTCTTCCGAAAGTAAACGCAGTCTACCATCCGTTCGAGGCATAAAAAACTAGGTTATCATGTCCCAATACCGTTCGCCATTTACTGTTTGTCCATTCCAAGCTGCGTTTTCGGAGAAAAATAGTCCAATAATGCGTCAAGGCAAAAATCCGCACAAAACAGTTACACGTTTGAGATACATTTCCTTCTCATGAAACACATGTGGATTTTCGTAATTTCAAATGCGGTAATCTTGCTTGTCTACGATGCCATCAACATTAAAGTTGGGCCTTATCGCTGTGAATCATGGCAGTCAAACTTTCACCATTTTTGAAATAATGTTTAACAATGAAAATGCGTTGTTGTGTCGAATAGCAATTCATTTTTAATAATGACGGGCGGTTTACCATCGAACTAATAAGGCATAATAAGTAACGCTGGCCACGAGCGGTACCGCGCATCGGCGTAGAATCAGTTCGGACCGAGAGGAACGGTAGTATTACTTCGTCTGCGGAGCAATACGGACATTTTCGCTGCCGGTCATTTGCGCAATTGTTTATCTGTCCTAGAAAAATTATGATTTCGTCAGCAAAACGACCGCGGTCGGACAAACTTCGAAAATTTATTGCAGAAATTCCAGACTTAATATATGAAGGTGCTAAAATTAAATGTGTAATCTGTAAAATCCCGTTAATGTGTTGGTCCAGACAACATTGTCTACGACACGTAAATAGTGAAAAGCATGTCTCAAAAAGAAATTGCGCACGAGACAATGAAAAATTTATATTTAATTTATGCGTTACGTTTATCGCATGTAATATACCGTTTAATTTACTAGGCTAGGAACCATTTATCTGCTTTTGGAATAACTATTCGGAGTGCAAATTACCAAGTCGAACATCGTTACGAAGAATTGTGCCATCTGCGCGCGAACATATTGAACAAAAAATAAAATCGTAGTTGAAAGTTAAAAAATTGTGGTTATGTGTCGACGAAACAACAGATCGGAAGAAACATTCTGTTCTTAATGTAATGGCACGCAAATTGGAACCTCATCAATCGGCACCTTCAATTCTATTAGTCTCCAAACGAATACAACAGCGTACTGCCGAAGTAATTTCAAAGTTAGTGTTAAATACATTGGACAAGTTTGAACTTTCAACAAACCAACTCTTGATGTTAGTGAGTGATGGTGCTGCAAACATGCTTTCTGTAGGCCGGTCTCTAAAAAAGCATTCTGCTAATTTGTTACACATTACGTGTAAAATTCATGCTCTCAATCTTGTGGCGGATAGTATCAGAAAATGTTATACTGAGGTAGACGCTTTAATAGCGCATACCAAAGCAGTATTTGTCAAATCACCGAAACGTATTCGCGAATTTCACAGACTGTGCCACCGTATACCAGAGCCATCAGAACCTATTCTAACTCGTTGGGGAACATGGTTGCAGGCCGCGTTTTATTATCATAAATATTTTGACAATATTAAGAACGTGGTTTTACAATTCGATACAAAGGAAGCTGCCGCTATTCAGAAAAGCCAGTCGAAATTTCAAGATAGTCGGGTTTAAAAATGGATTTAAAATCATTCACGACAATTACCGGGCTAGCAGATGCAATAGAAAAATTACAAAAAATGCGGGGCCGTTAGAAAATCTCTGCAAAAAGTGAAACATGTTCACGCACAGCTATGCGCGATTAAAGACGCAAAAAAAAATTTTTGTTCGAAAAATTTGAAAGTGTTTTTGAAAAATTTGATTTTGACACATTAAGACACATTTGTGAAGGTGCGTCAACAGAATCGCTATGTTATTTGAAAGATTATTTTACTTTAAAAATTACGTCACCTTTTTTAGATCAAGGTTAAAAAACACAACTGTATTCTTGTACAGTTTCTAAAGACTACTATTTTTGATTCTATTACAACACTGCTCTATAGTTTTTCCTAAAAATGGCCTTCAGTACATTTACAAGTATTAAATTTATATTTTTGCTAATTTAACACTCCCAGTAGCTCAAAATATTATTAATCTTTAAAAATAATAATAGAAGGAATAACATTAACAAACTAGTTAACTAAACTTTCTAAAAACTTATAATGTTTAGTTGAACTTAAACCTTTGGTTAGAACATCAGCGGGCATATCAGCTGTCTGTAAATATTGAACTTTAACTAAATTTTCTGTAATTGCATCTCTTATAAAATGATGACGTACATGAATATGTTTCGTTCTCTTGTGATATAACGGATTCACTGACAGCTTCTGTGCACTCTGATTGTCATTGTATAGTATTACACACATCTTATTCCTTGTCAGCTCACCAAGCAAATTTCTTAAATAAATAGCTTCTTTTGCTGCTTCTGACACTGCTACATATTCAGCCTCAGTGCTACTTAGTGCTACTGTATTTTGTTTCCTGCTCTCCCAAGAGACAGCAGAACCAGAGAGTTGGAAACAAAATCCTGTGTAAGATTTTCTATCAACTGTGTTACTTGCCCAGTCGGCATCTACAAAACCTTTCAAATCTCTATTATCTGCTACAAATTTCAGACCATAAGTTTTAGTAGCCTGCAAATATCTTAAAATTCGCTTTGCTGCCGTCCAATGTCCTTCATTGAAACAATTATTAAATTGGCTAAGGTAACTAACTGAGAAAGCAATGTCTGGTCTGGTTAATACAGCAAGATACATTAAACTACCTATGAGTTGTTGATATGGGACTTCAATTTTACAACCATTTTCATCTTTATCAAAGTTCAAATTTCGTTCTATAGGAGTTATTACTGTTTTACAATTTTCCATATTAAATTTTTTTAATATTTGATTTATATATTGCTCTTGATCTAAAGTTATTACTTTGTTTTCTTTATCAACATTTACTCTCATACCCAGACATCGTTTAACTTGCCCTAGATCTTTAATTTTAAATTTCGATCCTAAATCTAATTTCAAAGAATCTGTTTCAACCTTGTTATTTGAAAAAATAAAAAAGTCATCCACATAGATTGTAACAACTGTTAACGAATTATCTTCAATTTTTGTATACAAACAAGGCTCAATTTTCGATCTTTTATAACCTAATTCTTTAAGAAAAACATCAACTCTATTATTCCACATTCTAGAACTCTGTTTTAAACCGTAAATTGCTCGTTTTAACTTTAAAACTTTATTTTCAGAATTAAATGAATTATATCCTTCAGGAAATGTCATGAAAACATTTTCATTCAAAATTCCATTAAGGAAAGCAGTTGTCATGTCTAAGTGTGTTATTTGCAAATCTAATTTCACTGATAATGCCATTAATAGTCTTTAAAGTGGAATGTCTCATTACAGGCGAAAAAATTCCCTCATCAAAAGTCAATCCCTGCTTGCTGCGTGAAACCCTTGGCCACTAACCGAGCTCTGTAACGTACACAATTTTCGTCGTCAACCTTTTTCTTAAACACCCACTTACACTGAACTATGGTTCCTCCTTCAGGGACCTCTACTTCTTCCCAAGCTTGATTCTCTTCGAAGGATCGTAGTTCTTCCTGCATGGCTTGTTCCCACCGTCTTCCATCCACTCTTGACAATGCATCTTCAACTGTAATTGGATCACTTTCTTGATCTACATTGTCCAGGCAAAGGTAAGTAACAAAATCGTCAAAAGGTTTAGGTTTAGGTTGTCTTTCAGATCTTCTTATTGTTTCATGTATTACTTCTCTGTCGGGAAGAAAATCACTATCATTACTTCCATCATCATTTGACCAATCCTCTTCATTCAAAATAGTTTGGTTTGCTTCTGAATGTCCTCCCACTGAATGTTCAGTTTCTTCTGTACTACCTGTATCTATTGTAATCTCACTAATAGGAATATCTGTGTTGGCTTCAGTATTTATTGGAACATCAATTTCCACCTCACCTGCATTTTCGATTATTATTACATCTCGACTGGTTATTACCACATTTTTATTTGGGTTATACACTCTGTATCCTTTAACATTTTCTCCATAACCCACCAAAACATGCTTTTCTGATCTCCTGTCTAACTTCAGCCTCTTTTCTTTTGGAACATGTACCATTACAGTACTACCAAATATTCTTAGGTGGCTGACGTTAGGCTTCTTTCCAGTCCAAAGTTCATATGGGGTTTTTGAAATACCTGCTGCTAGTGCTCTATTGCGTAAATAGACAGCTGTATTTACTGCTTCAGCCCAAAAATGCTTTTCAAGGTTTGCTTCGAAGAGTAAACACTTAGCTTTCTCAACAATAGTCCGATTAAGTCTCTCTGACATACCATTTTGTTCCGGGGTATATGGATTTGTTGTCTGGTGAATGATGCCACTTTGCTTTAAGAAATTCTCAAAATCCTTTCCACAAAATTCACCTCCATTATCTGACCGAAATATTTTTATATGTTTGTTTTGTTGATTTTCAACTATGCTTTTAAAATCTTTAACACAGTCCAATACTTTATCCTTTGTTTTTAGAAAATATACAAAAGCCATACGACTGAAATCATCTTCTAAAATCAAAAAATATTTGGAACCACCTATTGACAATTTTTCCATAGGACCACACACATCACCATGTATTACTTCTAATATTTCATTCGCTCGAGTGCCTTTGTATGAGAATGGTAATCTTGATTGCTTACCTTCACAGCAAATGATGCAATTCTTCTTATTTGCTTTTGCTACATCTGGAAATGTAAATCCACTAACTAAACCATTTTTCATTTTGTTTAAATAATCACTATTTAAATGTCCAAATCTACGATGCCAAATTTCACTTGTGGCAACAGTTGATGCTGCTAATAAGCATTTATCATTAATAACATTTAGTCTGTAAACACCATCACACAAATCAGCTGTAGCAATCAGCTCATTCTGCTTATTGTAGATTTTACAGCTTCGTTCTTCAAATTTGACAACATTCCCATTTTTTATCAATTGACTAACTGATAACAAATTTGTTGTCAGCTCAGGAACACATAGTATGTTTGTTACAGTTATATCAAATTGTTGATTGCCAACTTCTGTTTTTAGGTTAACCTCACCTGAACATTCTACGGATATTTTGTTCTCATTAGCAATCATTATTTCTTTCATTTTTGTTTCGCTCGATATATTTGTCATCCATTCTTTATTAGGTGTTAAATGAACGCTCGCACCGGAATCTACGTACCAATCATGCTTATTGAAGGAGCCGTTCAAAAATACAGCACTAAATGCATTTGTTTTCTGCTTAATTGTATCTCCGGAACTATTACTGGGACATTTGTTTTTGAAGTGCCCCATTTGCTTGCATTTATAGCATTGTATTTCCTTTCGGGTGACATTTGATGTGCCTCCAGTGCTACCAACTTCGCGCTTTTGTTTATTACTATATTTGCTGCGGCCGTACCAACTCGCTTTGCTAGCAAGCGCACTTCCTCTCGCAAGGTTACCATCACCTTCCTGCTCAGTAACTTTGTTTTTATCGCGTCTGTTGTTATGGCAATACCAGAATGTTCGATCGCCATTATCATAGGTGAATACTTTTCCGGCAATCCCGCCAAAAGTAAGGAACCAATCCACTCATCGTCGATTTTAAAACCGGTACCCCGCAATTTCTGTCCATTATCCACTATTTGATTCACATAGCTCACCATTGACTCACAATTTTCTAAACGGGTAGAAATTAAACTGCGTAGACCAATTTTACGCGTAAACCCTGAATCGTCGAACAATGCCTTCAACTTTTGCCATACTTCTACTGCTGTTTTCGCTTCTTTGATGTGAACATATAGAGACGTGTCTACAGTTAATATCAGCTTTGCTTTTGCCTTAGCATCATCCTCTTCAACAACTTGTGAAATGCACGTGGACAGTCCTTCTAGTACCAAGAAGTTCTCCACGGCAAACGCCCAATCTCCATAGTTTTCCCGTCCCTTTAACTTAGGAACATTAACTATGTAATTTGCTGCCATTCTTTTGTATAAGAGTCACAAAATACAAAGAATTAAAATTACACGCGGCTCAGCCCATAACCTGTTGTTAGATCAAGGTTAAAAGAAACACAACTGTATTCTTGTACAGTTTCTACACGACTACTATATTTTGATTCTATTACAACACTGCTCTATAGTTTTGCCTAATAGATGGCGCTTCAGTACATTTACAAGTATTAAATTTATATTTTGTGCTAATTTAACAGAACGTTCGTTCTCTGCATATAAACGCATTTTTTCCTCATGCCGTACTAGTTTTGCCGAAACAACAGTTGAAACATATCTAATGTTGCAGATATTTAACAGACATTATCTACTTTGTGATTTCACGGAGGACTCTTAAAATGGTAAGTGTTTGAGCACGTGTTATTTAATTTTTATTTCAAAGATGAGCGAAATTATTATTTGCGGCAGCGAACATCTCTATTAGCAGAATAACTCTAGTGGAACGCGAGGCCTGGTCGACTCTACGCTACTGCGCGGTACCGCTCGTGGCCAGCTTTAATAATAAGGCAGTACAGCAAAAATGGCGCCGAATTAAAATTTTCCGCAGTTATTAGGACAGCCTTTGCATATAAGTTTGTAATAGGCAAGGGAACATCTATAGTTGTTCTACGCAGAATTTTATTTTACATCAAGTGACATAAAATATACAGAATGTTCCATTTAAAAACAACGAGATTGCACAGCTTGTATAACGTCGTTTATTTTCTTATAGTTCATTAATGAGTACAGGAAATGTAGTGTTTTGTGCATTTTTTAAAGGAAACTGAATAACTCTAAGACGGTGATTAACATCTGTGGAGATATTTGATAAAATTGGCCTTAAAATTGAATAGGAGTACAAAACTGGTAAAAAACACCCACATTCCTAGTTTTATCGAAAATGTGAATGAAAATTATGTAAACGGACCATTTGTAGACAACTATACTTAAGTTCAAAGCTTCAGGATTAAATTATTATTACATATTGACAAACTTTCAATGGAGCAATTCTATAAATCAACCAGCATGTTCACAATAGATTTATTTTTACTTTTAAGCAATTTGTTTGTGGTAGCAAAATTTAATATGGTTATGTATACATTTATTTGCACTTAGCGAGAACTAACTTTTTACATGTACCAAAATAATCCTTCAGTATTTCGAAACGAATTTCTCTTATTAGTACCAATTTTCTATTTTTCTTTTTGTCTCTTCGCTCGCTGAACCCTTGTCCAGTGGCCCCTAATTGAGAAACTTTTAATCACCAACCACGAACTTATTTTAGGAGCGTAGAGGCTTCGCAATACGTTGTTTACTCTTTAAATAGGTTATATTTCAGTGAAGTATACATATAGCGATATTTGAAATGGGCAGAAATGTACGAGGTAGGTACCATAAATTCTCGAGCTGACAGGCTTATATTGGTTCGAGCGTGTTCAAACTCCGTTGCGTCATAGTCGCACATATGCGAGACCTACACTATACATATTACGGCTCGAAGAGTAGTGGTTTTTAATACCCAGCCAGACAACGTGATTAGTGCATGAAAATGTCTCAGGTAATGAAAATTGAGTACCACGCGGTCAAAGGAGGGCATACGATTTATAGTGATCTATCTCCTTCATATTCCACTATGAAAAGTGGGCAAAATGTTTCCGTTTGGGGCAAGAGTCCCTTGAAGATGATGAGCGCGTCGGTTGGCCAATTGAACTGATAACGCCTCAAAACATTTCAATTATTCAAGAAATGGATTTAGTAAATCGCCATTTGAAAGTGAAGGAATTAGCAGTGATGTCTAACATTTCTGAAACAGGTGAAACAAGCATCTTCTTTCTGCTCTCCAATGTGAACGTCGGGTCGAATGTGCGCGCTCGTCTTTAAACATGTTTGGAGATTTGTTGTGACGCATTGTCACAGGAGATGAAACAATGGTTCTGTATTATGATTTTCTATCCAAAAAGTTATCGATGGAATGACGGCGACCCGATGAACCTCCTCCCAGAAGGGCGAAAGTCGTTCAATCAACGAAAAAAGTGCTAGCCAGAATATTCTGGGATTGTGCGGGTATTTTACTCATTGACTTTAAAGAGAGCAATACAACTGTCAACAGCACATATTATGCTTCTTTGTTGGAAAAATTGAGGGACAATATTCGTGCAAAACGTCGAGTAAAATTGACAAAATGTGTTCAATTATTGCACGACAATGCACTTTGTCCGAGCACGCTGTCCATACTGCCGCCATTTCACAAGCTGCCATCAGCGAATGCGACTTTCAAGAATTGGAACATCCAGCGTATAGTCCCGACATGGCTCCAAGTGATTATTATTTATTTTCTCATTTAGAGGAAGACCTTAGGGAACGTTGTTTTAAGGGAGATAGTGAGTTGCTTTAAATTATTTTTACAAGGGTATAGAATTATTAATTGTTCGTTGTAATGAATGTATTGAAGTTAGGGGAGATTATATTGAAAAATAGAAATTGTTATATTTTACCAAGTTTATTTTTTCTACTTATATATCAAGTCGGGAATTTATGGCGCCTATCTCGTAATCAATTTAGTCCGCTGATTTTTTGTACAAACAGAGAATTGGAAAGTTAGGCGATTTATTATAATTAAGGCCCAGATGTTTGGAAAAATGCCATAAAATGCCATAAATGCCCATTCCACGTAATTCTGCCTATATTCAAGACTAAAGGCCATAAACGCCTATTCACGCAATAAATTCTATTCAATATGATGGAGTCGTCGTTTGTATATCATCGCATAACAACGCATTTATGCCGAAAGAACGTCCTTCTGCTCAAACAAAATTAAGTAAACTTATTCGCGAATTTGGTAAAAACATTTTTAGTACTGATGGTACCGTATTATTTTGTAAAGTGTGTGATACAATAGTGAATTATCAAAAAAAGTACTTTCTAACGCAACATCTTGTGACAGCAAAGCACAAAATTGGCGTTAAGAAAGTTTCCGACGGTAAGAAAACGTGTCTACTACAAAATTTTGGTGTAATTTTGCAACGGCAGTCCCCATTTTCCTTTGATTTATGTAAAGCTATGGAAACTAGAAAACCCAACGCTTAACGCATTCCTCGAAAAATATACTAAAGAGCGTATTCCTTGCGAATCCACGCTCCAAAAAAAGCTGTTGCTGCACAATTCAATCGTGCCGAAGCTGCAGCTATTAAGGAGAGTCGAAATTTCAAGATATTTCCGTTGAAACAGATTTAAAAAATATTCGTAGCTACTATAAAGGATTAGCTGACGCAATAGACCGATTACAAAATAGATCGTTATCATTATTGGAGTCTCTACCAATTATGGACGGAGTGCATACACAGCTACTGACTATACATGACGCAAAATATAATCGCGTTTTAGAAAAGTTCGAGAATGTACTACAGAAAGATCCCGATTTTAGCACACTAAAACAAATTTGTGATGGTGTATCGAATAATCCACTGACTAAGTACAAAGAGTATTTTAATCATGCATGTATAACATCGGTAGATGTTGAACGCTCTTTTTCAAAATATGAACTCATTTTCTCACCACGGCGAACATCGTTCACCGAGACAACTGGAAACAGCTAATGGTGTCAACTTTCTGCCACTCTTATCCATATGTTAATACTGATAATGGTGCTTCTAGTTTTACTGTTCCGTAGCCAAAGCTGCTTAAAAGGGTGAGTGTTTCACTACTTTTCACATATAATTATGTATTAGTTCTGTTATTTTTTTTCTATTTTCTTACTATTGTTTTTGTATACTAGGCAGGTACGGCTATGGCACGGCTCTCTGTTACCGGGCTCTACTGATAACGCTCTCAAAAATCACGTGGTGACAGTAGGAAGTTCAAACTCGAACTGAGCGTCTGGAGCGGACTAACAAACATGTCTAGTGAGGGAGAACAACTATAGCGTTGCCAGATCGCTCGCAATGGTGTCACTCTCATTATATTTCTAACACACCTCGTATCATCGTCTTTTGTTGGCGCTTTGCGAAAGATTTTGACTACTTTTCGTACCTTTATCAGAGAATTTAATTGTATATCCTGTATAGAATGTAATTGGGAGTCAGCAGTTACGCTTTGTACTATTTGGAAAGTTTGGCCATCATTTTTATCGTCTTCGTCCACAGCTAACTCAACAAGTTCCTCATTATGACACTCAATTTTTTTAAATTATTTTTGCTATAAAACACTTCGATTGCAGCCAATTGTATACCACGTGCGAGACGTAACTGATGATTTGTACCGATCAGTTTTCGGTTTAGCTTTTAGGTTTTACTACCACGGCGAAATTTTTTCCATAACTACAAACAAGAGAAATATTTTAAAGATCAATATAATTTTACTACTTCCTACACTTTTTTTCGTTTTATTAAATGTACATATTTTAATTAAAAAACCCGTACAGCACGAGTAATACTTGCATTATGTAATCGATTATTCAATAAATTTACTATTACAATCTACTATAATCTTACCATATGCATGATATAATAAGTAACAAACTAAGGTGTAAAATAAAATGTTTTTGTTTAAGTAACGTACGGTAAATGCTTTGAAAACCTAAAAAAGTAATTATTTCTATATTTATTTTGTTCGTATATGTATTTAATATTCTTTCCAATTACCGGTAAAAATTTTCGCAATTTACCCTGTAAACCGGTATGCCGGTATTGAAATCCCTAATCATGAAGCATCAAGGAAATACCTTTTTCTATATATTTTTAAAATATTAAACTCGTGGCGTTTTGAAGGTGCCACATTCTCCTAGTTTTTTATGTTGTCGTGCTTCAATTTCTTTTTTAGAAACACCTAGTACGAATTGCGAAGATATAGCGAAAGATGATTAAAATCTACTTGTTATTTTAGAAATGTAAAATATATGCTAAAGCAAACATTCTAAAGTGAAAAGAGATTGTTTCAAATGCTTTGTTGTTAAACATCATTTAACTTTCTGCGTGTCAAGCAGAAGTAAGTGCCACTGCATAAAGAGATTCCATGAAATCATACGTAGTTTCTGGAAATCACTGCTCCATTCTGTAATAAGGTACACGGGAAGTTGAAGCAATTTCAGAAAATGTCGCTTTTGTCGCAGTTGTTATAAATTGGATGTAAGCGTCTGCAAATTTCGAAACGTAAATCAAATATCACCATTCGCATGTGCAAATAAAGGCGTGCTTGTTGGAACTTTCTCTTTTGTTTGAAGCTTTGTGATCGTGATCGATGACGACAAAGAATCTGTTCTAATATTTGTCTCTGACGTATGTGCTAGGAAATAAATAAAACAGCAACCCACCTATAGGAATTTGATATTACGTGGAATATGTTACGTTATTCTAAAATGTAGGAATACCCATAGATTCAGCAAATTAGGACCTTGCACAGCGGTTATATGTTTAATTTCTTATAAACTGATGTTTGTTTTTCCTCCTTTTATTTCCTTTTTGTGAAAAATGAAAATTGATGATACCAATAGATGGTGCACACACGAAGCGTAGGTTAAGATTATTGGTAGGCACTTTTTATTTCATTTCTCAATAACTTTTGAGACACATTATAGAACAGGGTAAAGCGAAAGCAGTTTTCACGCATTATGAAACTGGGCTTCGCCCTGTGGTTGCGCTTTACTGCTATAAGCTCTACTCGTCTTGTATTTATTTTTTTCTTTTTTTATACACTAGCTTATTAGTAACGCTGGCCACGAGCGGTACCGCGGTAGTATTACTTCGTCTGCGGAGCAGTACGGACATTTTTGCTGCCGGTCATTTGCGCAATTGTTTATCTGTCCTAGAAAAATTATGATTTCGTCAGCAAAACGACCGCGGTCGGACAAACTTCGAAAATTTATTGCAGAAGTTCCAGACTTAATATATGAAGGTGCTAAAATTAAATGTGTAATCTGTAAAATCCCGTTAATGTGTTGGTCCAGACAACATTGTATACGACACGTAAATAGTGAAAAGCATGTCTCAAAAAGAAATTGCGCACGAGACAATGAAAAATTTATATTTAATTTATGCGTTACGTTTATCGCATGTAATATACGGTTTAATTTACTAGACAAGGAACCATTTATCTGTTTTTGGAATAACTATTCGGAGTGCAAATTACCAAGTCGAACATCGTTACGAAGAATTGTGCCATCTGCGCGCGAACATATTGAACAAAAATAAAATCGGAGTTGAAAGATCAAAAATTGTGGTTATGTGTCGACGAAACAACAGATCGGAAGAAACATTCTGTTCTTAATGTAATGGCACGCAAATTGGAACCTCATCAATCGGCACCTTCAATTCTATTAGTCTCCAAACGAATACAACAGTGTACTGCCGAAGTAATTTCAAAGTTAGTGTTAAATACATTGGACAAGTTTGAACTTTCAACAAACCAACTCTTGATGTTAGTGAGTGATGGTGCTGCAAACATGCTTTCTGTAGGCCGGTCTCTTAAAAAGCATTCTGCTAATTTGTTACACATTACGTGTAAAATTCATGCTCTCAATATTGTGGCGGATAGTATCAGAAAATGTTATCCCGAGGTAGACGCTTTAATAGCGCATACCAAATCAGTATTTGTCAAATCACCGAAACGTATTCGCGAATTTCACAGACTGTGCCACCGTATACCAGAGCCACCAGAACCTATTCTAACTCGTTGGGGAACAAGGTTGCAGGCCGCGTTTTATTATAATAAATATGTTGACAATATTAAGAACGTGGTTTTACAATTCGATACAAAGGAAGCTGCCGCTATCCAGAAAAGCCAGTCGAAATTTCAAGATAGTCAGGTTAAAATGGATTTAAAAATCATTCACGACAATTACTTCGGGCTAGCAGATGCAATAGAAAAATTACAAAATCCTGCGGTGCCGTTAGAAGAATCTCTACAAATAGTGCAGCATGTTCAGGCACAGCTATGCGCGATTGAAGACGCAAAAATGTTTCTGTTCTAGAAAAATTTGAAAGTGTTTTTGAGAAAAATTCTGATTTTGGCACATTAAGACACATTTGTGAAGGTGCGTCAACAGAATCGTTAAGTTATTTGAAAGATTATTTTACTTACGCAAATATTACCTCACTAGATGTAGAACGTTCGTTCTCTGCATATAAACGCATTTTTTCCTCATGCCGTACTAGTTTTGCCGAAACAACAGTTGAAACATATCTAATGTTGCAGATATTTAACAGACATTATTCACTTTGTGATTTCACGGAGGACTCTTAAAATGTTAAATTTTTGAGCACGTGTTATTTAATTTTTATTTAAAAGATGAGCGAAATTATTTGCGGCAGGAAACATCTCTATTAGCAGAATAACTCTAGTGGAACGCGAGGCCTGGTCGACTCTACGCTACTGCGCGGTACCGCTCGTGGCCAGCTTTACTTATTAGTATATGTTTTTGTATTCATTTTGCATGTATAGGCAGTTTTGCGCAATAGATGCATATTATTATTATTATTTTACGACTTGCCGTAATTTGGAAATTGTAGAATTTAGATTCATTAAAGTTAATCGTAAGTTTGCAGAATAACTGTGTTTTAACTCTTAGTAAATTTAGCCTGACTCATAACACTGGACAACAAATTTTAGTTTATTTGTTGTATCTTGTTTGAAAAGTGCATTTTTTTTGTTCATTTGGGGGCGCTGAATACAAAAATGGCAATGAAATTAAAAACTTAGTTGCAGTTTTCAAGAACAAGTTTTTTTATTTTATTTTTAACAAAATAATAAAAAAATAGATACTGAAACAGTTCACTAAAACCCTTACCACAACACTTAATTCGTACTGGACGCACGTTTCGATAGCCAAGCTATCATCATCAGCAGCAAGACTGTCTTGCTGCTGATGATGATAGCTTGGCTATCGAAACGTGCGTCCAGTACGAATTAAGTGTTGTGGTAAGGGTTTTAGTGAACTGTTTCAGTGTTCCAGTGCCACAGTTTTAGAGTATCCGTTTAGTTAAAAAATAGATACTTTTACACTTTTAGAGTCACTAAATGCACCGTCTTTTTGCTATTCTTTTGTGAATTGTTTCTGGAGCATCTCTAACAAGAGTCCAACAGTAGTCGGCAAGCATGGAGGCATTCCAATTTTCCTGGTACCTTTTCTCCATTGTTAATATATCCTGATGGAGGCGTTCGCCATGCTCATCACTTACAGCTCCTTAGTTTCCAGGAAAAAAGTCCAGGTGTGAGTGTAGGAAATGGATCTTTAGCAACCCATTTTTTGATACGATAATAGCATATTTTCAGTAAGAGTAACGTAATTGTCAGCTTTTTTATTTCCCAAGAAATAAGTGACCACGAGGCGAAAGTCATTCCAAGCATTTTTTTCAATATCTGTTAGAGTGCTGTCAAAATGTTCGTCTTTCAGAATATTTCGAATCAGTGGCCCAACAAAAATACCTTCTTAAATTTTTGCTTCACTTAGCCTTGGGAATTTCTGACACAGGTACTAAAAAGCTGGCCCATCTCTATTCAGTGCCTTAACAAAGTTTTTCATTAGGCCCAATTTGATGTGCAGAGGTGGCAAGACAATCTTTTTGGAGTCCACCAATGGCACCTTTTGACCTGGCTCTAATGATTGTCGAACAGGCCAATCTTGTCTTTTGTAATGAGGTGCCTTTGCCCGAGTGTCCTATTCACACAAAAAATAGCAAAACTTGGTATAGCCTAGCTGCAACCAAAGTAAAAGTGCAACAAACTTTAAGTCGCCACAGATCTGCCATTGGTGCTCATCGTATTTTATGCTTATCAATAGGTACTTCATATTGTCGTATGATTCTCTCATGCGAACGACATATCCAACAGGAACAGACGGTAGAATATTTCCAATATGCAATAGTACTGCCTTTAAACTGAATGTTGAACTGTCTATAAGCAATCTCCATTCCTCTGGCTTGTAGTTTATATTTAAAGCCGCCAATAAACCGCTAATGTTATTGCAGAAAACCAAGTTATTTTCCATGTAAAAAAATGGTACTGGGCCTTTATGGCGATTACGAAAAACACATACTGAAACATCGTCTTCTAATAGACTCCACTGCCGCAGTCTTGATCCTAGTAACTCTGCCTTACCTTTTGGAAGTTTTAGATCTCTCACGAGATCGTATAATTCTGACTGGGTTATTTTGTGCGGTTGACGGTTTTACGTGCTTGGTTTGAAATCAGGATCTCTTGATGTTGATGGCATATCTTCTTCGTGACAAATCGCTGTATCGCTATCATCTGATTCGTAAGTAAATGTTCCTGTGGGTTCTGGAATAGGAAGTTCGTCACTATGGGGCACAAGTCTCATGGCAGATGGTATATTTGGATAGTTGATAACCGATTTTTTCTTCTTGGATATACCTGTACCCTGCCCAACACGAGGTATCATGCAGAAATAGCAATCATTAACATGATTTGTAGGCCCTCTCCAGACCATTGGGACAGCAAACCGCATAGATCGTTTTTTATGATTTAACCAGTTTCTCAGACTTGAAGCACATATATATATATATTACAGTAGATATATGGCGCCCAATGTTTGTCTTGATCCCCTATTTTGCAACCGAAATAAAGCCAATATGCCTGTTTTATCAATGGAGTAATAGACCGCTTCTGAAACGTAAAAGTCACCTTACCACAAACATAACAGAAGTGATCTGGATTGTTTACACTCTTTCGAGACATCTTACAATGTCAACTATTCGATTAGACTCACTAGCTTTGACTGACTAACCTCTCCGCTTTGTAGCTGTTTATATACCCAAATACGGCTTCTAGATTTTTAGAGAATATTCGAGAAGATTCGAGAATTTTCTATTCATTTCCATATTATTCGCTTTAGTGGCGTTTGTCATTTGTTTGTGTACAGGGGCTGTTCAGTACAAGGCGGGCTTGCGGTTACAGTGTTAATATATATGACATCACGTATCTCTAAAACTTGAACTAATATTAAAAAGATAAGTTTATTTTCGGTTTTAGCCCACCAAAAATAGTAAGATTTAGTCGATTTTATTTTAGATACATTTTGGCTGTTGTCCAGTGTAATTGAAGGCTAATCACTAAACTAGATCATGAAAGTCAATGGTTAATGATTGAAGTGGTTTCACTCATACCTTTATGATTGGTGATTAATTTAGTTTTGATTTTAATCATTAGTTATGATTAAAACCAATGATTGATTAATTTGGACATGATTAAGACTATTTTTTCAATCATAATTATATACCTTAATCATGATTGAAATAAACTGCTCGTCAAAAGTTATGGATATTGCTAGTATTCAAATAAAACATTTCCAGTATGAAATGCATTGTTGATTTTGAGATGAAATGGAAGTTCTCTTCTCCAAACAATCAATTAAGATTATGCCTTGCGAATCCCAAAAAATCGTCGCCATAGCTTTTCCAGCTAATCGAATCGACTTCGCCTTTTTAGGTACACGTTCGCTGGGAAATACTCATTTTACCGACTGGCTTTTGGCTTCTGGCGGGTAGTGATGTATCCATGTTTCATCTACAGTAACATATTCCACAGAAACACACCAGTATTGCGCTTAAACATGTCCAAACATTGCTTTGAAGTTATCAGGGGATTCCGTTTTTGATCAATCGCCGGTAGACGCAACACCCATCTCACCGATATCTTTCTCATACTCAATTTTTCGTGAAAGATGTTTTGCACGCGTTCAATACAGATGTTTACCATATTAGCAACGTCTCTAACTTTCACTCAGCGGTCTGCTAATGCGATTTCATAAGATTTATTGATCATATCGTCCATAGTAACCTCAATGGGGTAACCTGGGTGCTCTTCATCAAAAACGGATGTTCGGCAAGGTTTAAATTTATTAAACCAGTATCTGATGATAGTCATCGAAGATGCGCGGTCCTTATAAATTGCATCCAACTTCCCCTTGATTTCTGCACACGTTTTTCCGTTCAGTCACTTTTTTCACGATTCCACAAATATATAAACTTGCTCACTTTCAGCAGCTCCCAAAACAATACTACTCAATGAATTTCTCCGAAATTTTAACAGACCTCGACTAAAGAATAGTACTCACAGTCGGTAATGCAGATTTTGATGTTAAGCGCCATTTGTATCCAAACACGGGTACTTCTCATACCATCCTCGTACATACCAATGATACCCTAAACAAAGTGCAAACACAGGTAAGTGCATCCTACCGACTGAAATGAAACTTAGTGTATGAACAACGGTAACTATCTTAGCCGCCCACTGGCAGGCTGTAAAGCACCCCAAGCTCAAGACTACCCTTTGCTGTTTGTTTCAATAGCTGAGAAACGACGAGAGATATAAAAACAAGTTAAGACAAGATTTAAACTGTTTTATATGCTCTTAACGATGACGTAAATATTTTCTCTTTTTTCTATAACGAATATTTATTCAGGGAAACAACCGCCCACCTCCTTATTTTTGCAAATTTCAGAATTTTTATATATTACAAAAATGTAGAAGCTACATAGAATTTACGAAATATTTTTATTTGTGTAAAAAAAATAATAACTGATGTGCTGTATTTACAGTAATGAAGAAAACATGGAGGTGGTTATCAAATGATTTTATTAATAAAATGTGAGTATAGAGTTTACTGACAACTGTTTAAAAAGTAAGTTAAGAAATACATTACGATACGTATTGCGTATACATAGTAAGAATGATAGGTAATCCGTGTAGAAATGTTGAAAACGAAGGAATTGCTTACACCGTGCTAGAGCAACGCAACTGCGCTGAAAGCCAGTGGCGGACGCATAAAAGTTTACACAAAATAAATTAAATGTGATACGTGCTCAAACACTTACCGTTTTAAGAGTCCTCCGTGAAATCACAAAGTGGATAATGTCTATTTAATATTTGTAACATTAGATATGTTTCCAAAGTTGTTTCGGCAAAGTGAGTGCGGCGTGAAGAAAAAGTGTTTTTGTATGCCGAAAACGAACGTTCTACATCTAGTGACGTTATATTTGCGTAAGTAAAATAATCTTTCAAACAACTTAACGGTTCTGTTGACGCCCCTTCACAAATTTGTCTTAATGTGCCAAAATCAGAGTCTTTATCTAAAACACTTTCAAACCTTTCTAAAATACAAACATTTCTTGCGTCTTCTATCGCGCATAGCTGTGCGCGAACATGTTGCACTATTTGCAAAGATTCCACTAACGACACTGAAGAATTTTGTAGTTTTTCTATCGCATCCGCTAGTCCCACGTAATTGTTCTGAATAACTTCCAAATCAGTTTTAACTTGACTATCCTGAAATTTCAAGCGGCTTACCTTGACAGCCGCAGCTTCCTTTGGGTCGAATTCTAAAATCACGTTCTTTATATTCTCAAAATATTTAAGATAATAAAATGCAGCCTCTAACCATACTCCCCAACGAGTAGGAATAGGTTGTGGTGGTTCAGGAATACCGGGGCATAGTCTATGAAATTCCCGAATACGTTTTGGGGATTTTACAAACACAGCTTTTGTATGTGCTATTAGAGCGTCTACCTCGGGATAACATTTTCTGATACTATCTGCTACGAGACTGAGAGTATGAATTTTACATGTAATATGCAACAAGTTAACACAATGTTTTTTAGGAGATTGACCTACAGCAAGCATGTTTGCGGCACCATCACTCATAAACACCAACAGTTGATTTGTTGAAAGTTCAAACTTTTCCAATGTATTTAACACCAACATTGAAATTACTTCGGCAGTGCATTGTTGTATTCGTCTGGAAGCTAGTAAAATTGAGGGTGACGGTCGATGTGGTTCCATTGTGCGTACCATTACATTAACCACAGAATGTTTTTTACGATCTGTTGTTTGGTCCACACATAACCACAGTTTTTTATCTTGCAACTTCGATTCAATTCTTTTCTCGACATGCTCACAAGCAGACGGCACAACTCTCTGTAATGTTCTCTCACTTGGTAACTTAAAGTCCGAATATTCATTCTAAAACGAGACGTATGCTTTCTTCCTTAGTAAATGAAATGGTAAATTACATGCAATAAATACATAAATTAAATTTAAATTTGTCATAATCTCCTGTTGAATTTTTTTTTGAAACATGCCCTGCATTATTTACGTGCCGTAGACAATCACTTTTCGACCAACACATTAAATCTATTTTACACACTACACATTGAATTTTAGCGCCATCACACTTTAAATCAGGCATTTCTGCAATAAATTCTCTTATTGTGTCCAACTTTCGTCGTTTTCGCGACGTAGGAAACATTTTCAAAACAAACGTAGAACTACGATATAGTATACGACAGCGTAGATGCATACACAACAGACCGACTTTCGAGTCGCAGTTATACTGATGCTTATACAGAATTGTCCCGGCCGTGTTTATTTTGTGTAAACTTTTATGCGTCAGCCACTGGCTTTCAGCGCAGTTTGCGTTGCTCTACTGACCGTGCACAACGAATAAACGCAGGTTTGCCGTAAATACCTTACTGTCGTGTATTTTGTGCATTCTTCTGGAAAACAAATCTTACAGGATCCGTAAAATGTGGTAGACGTTCGACGATGTATCCACTTTTATACCATACGTATTTAAATAGATTGAAGAACCTGCCCTGAATCTATCTGCGCCGTTTTCTTTGCAATACTTCTGTAGGTTTTTTCAGATATACCTGTTGCTGCAAGTAATCTCTCCTTGAAATTTTGTAGTGGGATTAAAGGAGAATTATTGCCGGCTTCTTCTTTCATAAACTTTAAAACATTCGCAATGATGTCTCGCCCTTGACTATGAATTATCTTTCCTTGTACACCAATATTCTTTGAAGATGCCGTTATCTGCGATTTTATAATGTTTTCTGTATAGATTTGAATATTTACAGATAAGCAGACACCTATATACCAAGTTGTGTCGAAAAAGACAGTTCTTTTTTAATGACAAACGCGCAAAAATAAAATAAAACAGCGAACAAAACGTAAACTACACGCGTAACACAGGAATGACCGACGCTACTGAACTATTACAAACAGAACTACTGTCAACAGTACCTACTCCCCTAAAACTGTAAATGGACTCGTCTGAACATAAAGTTGCTATGACATACATGTACTTCTTAAGTTGTGACAGCTCTAACTTGGATAAGTTACTTTTTAAACAGTTGTCAGTAAACTTTATGCTCACATTTTATTAATAAAACTATTTGATAACCAGCTGCGTGTTTCTTCGTTGCTGTAAATATAGCACATCAGTTATGAATTTTTTTACACAAATAAGAATATTTCGTGGTACATATGTATATGTATATATATAGTACGGTCCTAAAGCGTCTCCCCACATACTAGCTTTTGAACAACAGAAGCTAGCGTTTTTAGAAAAAATAGGTCGATTTCAATTTTTTGTAAACTAACTTTCAATTGTATTTTCGGTTTCACTGGAAGTGAGGTCAACTTTCTTTTTTTTAATAGAACACCCTGTACATATTTTTTTTGTTGTTACGCAAAGTTGGCTAGGAGAGAGCGCCAAATTGCTCCTTGTGACGCCAGACTGATTTAATGAACTCGTTGCTAAGCAATGTAATCATAACATTTGCCAAACTGTCAAATCGCAATTCCAAAAGCGTAAATTATTCTTGTTGTTTATTGTTATATATAAATTCTACGTAGCTTCTATATTTTTGTAGTATATAAAAATTCTGAAATTTGCAAAAAAAATAAGGGAGTGGAGGGTTGTTTTCCTAAATAAATATTCATTATAAAGAAAATATTTACGTGATCGTTAAGAGCATGTAAAACCGTTTAAATCTTGTCTTAATTTTTATTTGATATCTCTCATAGTTTCTGAACTGTTGAGCTAAACAGCGAAGGGTCATGTTGAGCTTAGGGTGCTTTACACCCCGCCAGTGGGCGATTGGGCAGCTAAGGTAGTTACCGTTATTCTTACACTACATCGGTTTATAAACCCACATGTCCTTGTTAGTAGATCCATTTTCGATTCTGACAACAACATAGAACGTTTCTTCATCTAATTATAAACAACATTCAGTTAACGCATTCGTTACTGCCATTTCACATCTAGCATCGGGAGCGCCGCCGAAGCTAACTGTATTTCAATTGTAGTAGTGCGCAATAGCGTTCTCTACTACGGGGTTTCAATTAATTTGGGGCCTTTCCTATTTGAATCATGCTAAATGTTATCTGTTATCCACGTTGTTAGTTCAGTTTGAACGGCGATTATCTAAAGATCAAAATTATCGAGACTAAATAGATCCCACTAGGTAGGTATATGTATATACATGGTTGGTGGAGATGCCTGTCCTTGTTAATTTAAATGAGAGGGATATGGTGCGATCCCAAATTAGACATGTGTTTAACTGAAATTGTAATCCTTTAACTGTCGTAATTACCTATGTATTCATTCATTTTCAAGATTAAACAAGACAAAAGTTCCAGTTACATAATATTGTGACCAGATTATTGTGGATGTGATTTTCATCGTGTGTCAACTGAATTTTTGAATAGGTGGCGAAAATCAAGAAAGAAGTTTAATATTAATATAATTTATAGTGATGTTGGACATTGGATAATCTTTAACAGGTGATATATTGCCTGTAATATGTGTACTCTTTAAAAAAACTGCAATCACCACCAATAACATCGGAAAAGTTCACCAAATAGTATTAGACGACCGTCGAAGTAAGGTTAGAGAAATAGCAGAGGCTGTGGGCATCTCGAAAGAACGTGTTAGTCATATCTTGACCAAAGATTTGGGTATGAAAAAGCTAACCACGCCTTGAGTTCCGCCCTTGCTCACTCAGGACAAAAACGCATTCGAATGAACACTTGCAAAGCCCTGTTGAAGCAATTTAAGCGAAATGAGTCGGAGTTTTGACGTCGATTAATAATTGTAGATGAAACTTAGATACACCAGTACACTCCTGAAGCCAAGGCACAGTCGAAAGAGTGGACAGCGTAACTGTAGGTGAATCGGCTCCGAAAAAAGGGGAAAACTGTTCAATCGGTCGGGAAAGTGATGGCGACTCAATAATGAAGGTTTTTGTAATCTAATTCTGTATTATTGCAAAGTTTTCTAGGAAAAAACACCAAATTGTTTCCTGTGATGCCAGGTTCATCCAATATCTAAGACATAAAGGCCTGGTCTACCTAAGCACAGCTTATATTTAATATACATAAGTTATCATAGTATTCGGCAGCCAAGTTTCAAAACTGCCAAGACTTTGGCAACTTAAGCATTCTTGTGGGAGTAACATTAAAGAAGAATTGTTAAAATATGTAATGACATTTTCAAAATATAATGTTGATAACAGACTCCTCGAATTAGATATCCTAAGTTAATCGCTTTACTACTGATAGTAGACCCATGACTTGGGTAACTATCGTCCTCCATTCTTCTTTTTCGTCGCTTTTTCCTTCCAGTTGTCGATGTTTAGCTGCCTTATGTTCTTTAGAGTTTCCTCCTTCCATCTCATCCTTGACCTTCCACGTCTTTTTCTGCCCCTATGCTACTCTCCAACATACTTCTTGGCACTCTATATTCTTCCATTCTTACAATGTGACCTATCCATCTTAACCTCTGGGATCGCACCGCACCTATTATATTAGGTTCATTAAATAACATTTTCAGCTCTTGATTAGTTCGCCTCACCCACACCTCACTTATTTTTTTCGCTTTAAATATCTTTCTTAACACATTTCTCTCTCATACTTCGAGTATCCTCCTTTCCATTAATCCCAAAGTCCGCACTTCAAATCCAAATGTCATAATCGGCCGTATAATTGTTTTATAAAGCACTAGTTTTAATTTTCTAGACACTGACTTACTGTTTGTTAATTTACTAAGCGCACATAAGCAACGATTCCCTGCCATTATTCTTTGTTGGATCTCCTTCTTCATGTCGGGTTTTCTGTTAAACATCGTCCCCAAATATTTAAAATTGTCTACTTCTTCAAAAATATACTTTCTGCCATCATCAGTATTTATATTTAATTTTCCATTCATCCCTAGATCATTATCAGTCCACGTCATAAATTTTGTTTTCGTTTCATTTATCTCGAGTCCCGTTTTCCTAGCTGCTTTTTCTAACCTATCCATTACTTCCTGTACTTCTTGTTTGCTTCTTGTTATCAACACAATATCATCGGCGAAAGCAATGCGTTGATGACGCTTACTGTAGACCAAGCCCGACTTGTTAATCTTTGCTTCACGCATTACTTTCTCCAGGACACAATTAAACAGAATTGGTACCAATGGATTGCATTGGATTGCTGTAATCCTTCTTTCACTTTAAATTCTTCCATTACTTTTCCTTCTTTTCACAAGCTTTTTGCTTACTCCCAACTCCTTCAGCGCTTATTGTTAGTATAATTGTGATCTTTTAATTTTATCATAAACTTGTTTGAAGTCGACAAAGATTACAAAGGTGTCTTTACTGTGTTGATAACTTTCTGCTTGGATCTCCCTTAATGTGAATATCTGGTCAATGACTAACCGTTCTTTCCTGGACCCACCCTGATTTCCTAGCTCCTTTTCTATTTTTAATGTTAACTAATTCTTTATGTGTATTGCAAGTATCTTATAAGCAACGTTAAGCAGAGCTATTCCTCTGTAATTTGTTAGTTCCGTTTTGTCACCTTTCTTGTGCAATGGATGCAATATTGCTTCATTCCAAGCTTTCGGCATTTTTTATTGAACTCATATTTCCTGTACGAGATTTTGTAGACATCGAGCTAATTCCTCTCCTCCGTATTTAAACATTTCTGCATTTATTTCCTTACTTCCAGGGCTTTTATTGTTTTTGAGGTTCTTCACTATATCTTCCACTTCTTTTAAGGTAAGTTCTTCTTCTCTTTCTATTTGATTCAGCGTATCATCTCCTTCTCCTTCGTCAATGATTCCTCCCGTCTTTCTTTTTTCTCCGTTCAATAACTCTTCAACATATTTTTTCCATAGGTCCAACATTTTGTCCTCTTCTCCTATAACACTGGGTAACAGCAATTTCGTTGTCTTGCCTCTGGATCCAAAAATAACCGCAGTTTTTGTCAATCACGTCAACTTTTTAAGCTACATGATACCCTCAAAAGTCATACAAATTGTGCATATAAAGGAAAATAAAGTAAAAACTTACCAAATATACTGTTTATAAAGAATAATTTTATTCATACAAAGGCTATAATAGTTACTGCATGTTAAATTGTGTTCATACAAATAGTTGTTTTTTTATCGAACGGTAATTACACATTAAGGTAAAAATTTTCGCTTACAGCTTTTTCTGGAATGTTTAATCTGTGGACATTCTCACTTGATGCTCCAACAATAGTCAGCCATCATATGTACATCCCATCTACCTTGATACCGTGCCCCCGTGACCTTCAAATCCTGGTGAAATCGCTCATCCTGTTCATCACTGACTGCACTAAGATTTTCCGGGAAGTTAGCAAGATGGCTATGTAAAAAATGCAATTTGGTGCTCATGTTGCAACCTAGCACTTTGAAGCTGAAGAGTTGCTGGACAATTTTGGTGTAATTCTGTGCCCGTGTATTTCCAAAACAGTCTTTAACAATGTTTTTGAATGCCAACCAAGCATTCTTTTCATGCTCGAATTCGCGGAGAGTGGTCACATTCTTATAAGGTGTAGAGATAAAACTTGACGTGGTAGAAGAAAACTAACTACAGTTTTGAAATCAGCATGCCTAATTAACTATAAAACAGCTCAAAAATCAAACTCAACAGAAATTGTGTTACAAATTGTTCCCCAGTGTAATTTCTCCATTTTTGTTTTCATAGAAAACTACTTCCGGTTGAAACCCCACAATTTCCCTTCTCATCCCTATGTAGAGCTTCCTTACTTCATTCCTTTTAAGATTCTCCTCTATTTCTTTAATTTTGTTTTCATTATATATGTTCTTATCCTCTAAACAATTTGTTAATCCTTTATTCCCTCACTTACCTTCTTCCATAATATCTATCTCCTCAGTTTTATTAAGAGCATTTAGAGTTTCATTCAAATTTTCTTGATATCTTATTTTAAGCGCTTCCTCCTCAAATTTGTATGTCCTTCTGCGTTTTAATCTTTCTTTATTTAGGTTCCTTACTGCAGGTATAATTTCTTTCATTTTTATCCCCAACATAAAATGGTCGGAATCAGCGTCAGGTCCCCTGTAACTACGCACATTGATTATTCATTTTTCTTCGTCCTTCTCAGTTAATACATGGTCTACTTGATTCACATAAGTACGTGCCGTTCGGTGCCTTCCAGGTCCCTTTGTGAACTTCTTTTCTCTTGAAAATACGTATTTTTGATAGCATACCTTTTTCTTTGGCAAAATCAATCAATAACTAACAATTTTCATTTGTATTTGCGTATTTACTAAATTTTCCTATCGTAGGCGGAAAAATACTCTCTCTGCCGATTTTAGCATTAACAACGCCCAAAATTATCTTTAGATCATATTTCGGTATTTCCTCGTATACTTTATCCAATATTTTATAAAACTCCCCTTTTTCCTCAATATTTGTTTCTTCCGTTGGCGCATGTATGTTAATAAAGGTAAGTAAAGTAAGATATTTACCCCTGAATCTAAAAAAACATAGCCTACTCCTCTCCGCCAAAATTGAAGAATATAAAGTTACCAAGTTCTATTACTTCGTTCCCTTTTTGTTTGGTTTCCTGCAGCGCTACTAGTTCATATTTATAATTATCCAGCTCCATAATCAAATTACACAATTTTCCTTCCGAGAATGTATCCTTGACATTCCATGTTCCGGCCCTTAAATACCTATCAGCAAAATTCTTATTTTCCTTCTTATGTGAACTTGGGTGGTACCTAATATTGGTTTCTTTGTTCCTTTTTATTTTTTCCATATTCTCTTCCATATTCTTTTCCTGGTTCGTCATCAGTAGTACCTTCTCTTTATCCTCATCTAGATTTTTGAGTTCTGTATTACTAATATTTTCTTCACTTCATCCCATCTCCATACCACTCCTTCAATCGTTAGTTTACTATAACCAACTTTAACATTTTTTCCATTATTCTTTTCTTCATATGCCCTTCTTCTTAGTTCCTTTTTGCATTTCTCTTTCTTTTTTCGTTAAATCATGGTTAATGTAAATTTTCTTGTCTTTTATTTCCTTTAATTTCCATTTGTTTTTCATAATCTTCTCTTTATCTTGTTGATACACTGGTTCCATTAAAAGTTCCTTTATACCAAGCATATGAACTGCTTTGGTTTGTATTTCTACTCCTAGTTGTTCTTTAATAAATTTAACCGTTTCCACCTTCAACTTATTCATGTCTTTCTCATTTATATCCGCTCCATTAATTACTATATTATTAATTTTTTTTGTTTTTCCATCCATTCAACACTATTTATTATTTCTCCGAATTCTTGTCTAATTTCCCGATTTTCTTTTTTGAGGTTCTCATTTTCTCCTTTCAGTATTTCATTTTCGTTTTTTAATATTTTAATTTCGTCATTGAATAGCTTCAGTTCTGTTTTAATGGATTGAATATCAACTTTAAGATCTTTCAGGAAGCTCGGGATTTTATCAACTGTTCCTTCCTCATTTAGAGGACTTTTCGCCGTTTTCTTGCTTTTTTTGAAAACTCCTTCTTCCATTTCTTCACTATCTCTACAGCGCGCTTTCCCTTTCGATACCCATTCATCGGCCAAGTATTCCTCACTATTACTCATTTTGTTTGAGTTTACTTCGTTTTATAGGTACTCAGTACGATCCTGTCTTGTTTATCCCGCCAGCTGTTACTTGTAGATTACACCATACGTTAAACTCGCCTTATTGTACTTACTGAGGTTGATTTTATTCACTGTTTATTTCTCGTTTCACCATTAATATTTCGTAAATTATTGACTAGTTAATCCTAGTTGTTATATCACTAAAGCTGGCCACGAGTGGTACCGCGCAGTAGCGTAGAGTCGACCAGGCCTCGCGTTCCACTAGAGTTATTCTGCTAATAGAGATGTTTGCTGCCGCAAATAATTTCGCTCATCTTTTAAATAAAAATTAAATAACACGCGCTCAAACACTTACCATTTTAAGAGTCCTCCGTGAAATCACAAAGCGAATAATGTCTGTTAAATATCTGCAACATTAGATATGCTTCAACTGTTGTTTCGGTAAAACTAGTACGGCATGAGGAAAAAATGCGTTTATATGCAGAGAACGAACGTTCTACATCTAGTGAGGTAATATTTGCGTAAGTAAAATAATCTTTCAAATAACTTAACGATTCTGTTGACGCACCTTCACAAATGTGTCTTAATGTGCCAAAATCAGAATTTTTCTCAAAAACACTTTCAAATTTTTCTAGAACAGAAACATTTTTTGCGTCTTCAATCGCGCATAGCTGTGCGTGAACATGTTGCACTATTTGTAGAGATTCTTCTAACGGCACCGCAGGATTTTGTAATTTTTCTATTGCATCTGCTAGCCCGAAGTAATTGTCGTGAATGATTTTTAAATCCATTTTAACCTGACTATCTTGAAATTTCGACTGGCCTTTCTGGATAGCGGCAGCTTACTTTGTATCGAATTGTAAAACCACGTTCTTAATATTGTCATAATATTTATGAAAATAAAACGCGGCCTGCAACCATGTTCCCCAACGAGTTAGAATAGGTTCTGGTGGCTCTGGTATACGGGGGCACAGTCTGTGAAATTCGCGAATACGTTTCGGTGATTTGACAAATACTGCTTTGGTATGCGCTATTAAAGCGTCTACCTCAGGATAACATTTTCTGATACTATCCGCCACAAGATTGAGAGAATGAATTTTACACGTAATGTGTAACAAATTAGCAGAATGCTTTTTAAGAGACCGGCCTACAGAAACCATGTTTGCAGCACCATCACTCACTAACATCAAGAGTTGGTTTGTTGAAAGTTCAAACTTGTCCAATGTATTTAACACTAACTTTGAAATTACTTCGGCAGTAGACTGTTGTATTCGTTTGGAGACTAATAGAATTGAAGGTGCCGATTGATGAGGATCCAATTTGCGTGTCATTACATTAAGAACAGAATGTTTCTTCCGATCTGTTGTTTCGTCGACACATAACCACAATTTTTGATCTTTCAACTCCGATTTTATTTTTTGTTCAATATGTTCGCGCGCAGATGGCACAATTCTTCGTAACGATGTTCGACTTGGTAATTTGCACTCCGAATAGTTATTCCAAAAGCAGATAAATGGTTCCTTGTCTAGTAAATTAAACGGTACATTACATGTACCGTGTATTTATAACGTAACGCATAAATTAAATATAAATTTTTCATTGTCTGGTGCGCAATTTCTTTTTGAGACATGCTTTTCACTATTTACGTGTCGTCGACAATGTTTTCTGGACCAACACATTAACGGGATTTTATAGATTACACATTTAATTTTAGCACCTTCATATATTAAGTCTGGAATTTCTGCAATAAATTTTCGAAGTTTGTCCGACCGCGGTCGTTTTGCTGACGAAATCATAATTTTTCTAGGACAGATAAACAATTGCGCAAATGACTGGCAGCGAAAATGTCCATACTGCTCCGCAGACGAAGTAATACTACCGTTCATCTCGGTCCGAACTGATTCTACGCCGATGCGCGGTACCGCTCGTGGCCAACGTTATATATCACATCCATTGTGTAATTAGATATTCGAGATGTCCAATAATTTTAGGTTTATTTCGGAGCACTAACAACACACAACCACCCAACCTCACTTCTCAAAGCAGACTCGATTTTCTTATACGTAATATAATTTTCAACAGTATTTCAATACACATGAAAAATACCTAGTAACAATAACGAAAATAATACTAATACACCTCATGGTATTGGTGGAATCACTCCCGGCAAAAAACAACAATGTGAAACGAGAAAAGTGCTAGCTGACGGACATGTTTTTGCTTACCCGGCGTCATCAGCGTCGCTCCGAACACAATCCCTTGCCGCCTCATGTCGTCTAGAAAGTAGTAACAAAAACCGGAGTACAGATGCTAAACCACCTCTCGAGCAGCTCATGGGCTGCTTAATGCAAGATGGCGTTGCGCCTGAGCGCTAACAGTATCTGCACATGTAAATGTACAGATACCGTCGGCTAGCACTTTTCTCTTCTCGCATTGCTTCCCGCTTTTTGCCGGGAGTAATTCCATCAATACCATGAGCTATATTAGCAGTATATCAATGTGAAATATATTTTTTACTTAGAGATGGTAAAAAGATCCCTACACGTTAAAACTCGTTTGTACACAGATACTTTCAAAACTACCCACTTATCCGGAAACATTTTCTGCTTAGACCTTTCTGAGAATTGTAGGCAGACCGATATAGTTTACAAAGTAAATATACCGTCAAGGAATGAAAGTAAGGGTAGTAAATTGGGTGCTCAGCGAGAAAAAGGATCCTTACAGAATGGTGATATGCATACAAACTGTGTCTCAATTTAACCTTCACGAAATTCAAGTACACAAACATACATACAATGTCGAAAGCAAGATAAATTACTAGTCCCGTACCATAGTCAGAATCGTCCGTAAAATCCTCCCTGTCCAAATCGAGATCCGTGAACGTCGACTCGGAATCCGTGTCAATTATCTCGTTGTTAGTAACTTCGTCGCGGAAAATCGCTTCGTTATCCAATTTTTCGTTCTTGTTTTTCACGTCTTCATTTTGCGACTGATGCGATGTTTCCTGATGTATTTCCTCCTTATCTTGCAGTAGATGCTTGTCGTCCGCTTGTAATTTGTTGTAGTCCTTGCGTGCCGGACGACTTTCTGAAAGCAAAAGATTGAATTTCAGTATGCTACACGGAGAAAAATGTATTGTAAAATATGTGTTATAACTAGAGTAACCAAAACTTGCGGACTCGCATAGGCGTCGGTATTACGGGTTAATATGAGAATACGAAAAGTTCATAAACAAACTTACTTGCTAATTATTCAACAAATTAGAGGCATCAGGATGTGAACTACTGTAAACTTGCATCATTGCATATGTTTCCACAGTTACTTCTTTAAACCTTGTGCGTCGACAAGAAAAAATATTCTTATACATAGAAAACGATCTCTCGACATCTAAGGAAGTTACATTTGCATGTAGAAACTGTTTTTCAAAATCACTTAAAAGTTCACTATTCTTACACTTATTATAAACGGTCTCTAAAGTATTAAAATCGGGATTTTTCCTTAAAACATCTGCCAACTTTTGACTAGCGCATAATCTTGGCATATCATTTAATGTGTGTAATTTATTTTTTACACTCTCCACTAAGTCTAAAGATTCCTGCAACGACAATTCAGTACATTGTAGTTTTCTGATGGCATCTAGTAATACTGTATAATTGGTACATGTTGTTGTTAAATCTTCTAAAAGTTGAGGAATTTGAAATTCTCTTTGACTTTCTCTAATTGTTTTAGATTCATTCCGATGAAATCGCATTATAACTGATTGAATTTATTGAAAATGGATCAAATAGTAAGAAGCTGCTGTTAGCCAAGTACCCCATCGCGTTAAAATTGGTTCAGGAGGTTCTGGAATACCTGGACAAAATTTACGAAATTCTTTTAAACGTTTAGGAGATTTACGAAACACTGCTTTAGTACTTCCAATCATCCGATCAACGTTTCCGTAATGTTGTCGAACAACTTCACCAACTAAATGCAAAGCATGCAGCACGCAGGTTATATGTATTAAGTTGTGAAATATATGTTTTAAGGATCGCCCAACACTTAACATCGTTGCTGCACTATCTGTCACAATCATCACAACTTGATCTTGGGCAATTTTAAATTTTTTCAAAGCGTTCATTATCACTTTTTGAATATTTTCCGCGGTACATTGTTGAACACGTTTGCAAGCTAACAAATATCGAGATGCTGTGTTCTCGCTATATAAAACGCGAGCTATTACATTCACAATACTGTTTTTCTTTATATCGGTCGTCTCATCCACGGTAATCCATATTTTTTGGAACACAAATCACGTTTACACACATTTTCTAGCATCTCTTTCATTCGCGGCAAATGATTCTGTAATTGTGTTTGTGAGGGTAATGGGTACTTTGGAACGTATTGTCGCCAAAACGTTTTAAAAGCTGCTTTTCTCACCAACGACAACGGAAGATTACAAGAGGTAAACATAATTAGTAAATGTATGAGGAATAGTGTATAAGGTATTTCAGTTCTTACATTTCTCATATGCTTAATACCATTGACATGCCTCTGGCAATCAGTTCTATCCAATGCAGCCAAACGAACATTGCATATTAAGCAAAAAACTGCACTACCGTCATATTTTAAATGGGGAAAAGTGACACATACTTATGTACATTAGTAGCAAATCTATTACGAGGCATTGTTTTCTTAGGTATGTAAATATTAGTTCTATATGAAACGATACACTAATTATGTGCTTGGTATAATACTACAACACACAAAAAACACCAGCTATATTTTCAAAAGCGACACGTAAATACATAACCTTGACCGTTCGACTAATCTCTGCAACAGCTCAACCGGTACTAAAACGAAATCTCTCTCAGCGCGGTTTAACATGATTTATATTCAAGGTCGACACTACATGCCTGCTTCTCTACCGGGTTAGTTTATTTATGAATTTTTCGTATTCTTACATTAACTCGTAATACCGACGCCTATGCGAGTCCGCAAGTTTAGGTTACTCTATTCATCATTTAATACATAATTTATAGAAGTAAAATTCCTAACATAAATCCTTATTCTAACCTTTTTTTATTATTTAATATCTGTATTGAGTCCGGATCGTCATTAGTCTAGAGCCCGGTAACTGAAGAGCAATCGCAGTGGCGGTGTGACTGTGGTGTTTGGTGAAGATAATGTCAAGAAATGCAAACTGCCCCTAAGAGTGAAATCTATTCACCACCAATCTTTTCAAAATGCAATGGTTTTTGTATCACGACATAAGGGGTTTGTTTGTTAATAAAACCATTAAGGTAAAACCAAGCTTCGTCTGAGGAGAGGGATTTGTCAAGGATATTATCATCATTCATCTGATTTTCAAATCAATTGTAATACTGCATTCTCACTACGTGATCAATGGGCTCGAGTTCTTGCACAACACAAATTTTATATGGATATTATTCGTCTAATTGACTTTTTAGACAAGTGAGTAGCACTTCTTTTCTTGAGTCTACCACTACCAAGTTTGCGACCTACCGCACCTGTTTCATGAAATTTAGCAACACAGCGAACAATTTTTTGATATAAATCAAGGTATGATACAACAAAATGTGGAAACTGAAGACGAAATGCGTCCATACGTAGTTGCATAGAATAAGATCATTCCCCATTCTGTTGTTTTCGTCCATTACGAAAATGACTTTTAATATTTGGTAATCTGTGGTAGTCATGCTTTAAAATTTATAAGATACGTCAATATAAGATAAAGATAACATTTTTCAGAGTACGAGAAAATTGGTTGCTGTTATTTTTTTACGAATAAATATCTATTAAATACTCTGCTTTATGTGACATTACATAGAATAAATGGTCATGTGATGGAAAAGAAAATTAAAAATTTATTGGCATGTGTTGTTTTAAAGGAATTTTGACATTTGCTTTCCGGGAAACCCCTCAATTCAAAAAAGACATGGTCTTCTCGATTCTTTATGATCATATTGTACTAGAAAAGAAGGATATTTATGTTTTTTCGTTTATCACAAATTGAATACGAAAGCGTGACAGGATTATACTTCATGGTCGTCTTCCTTAAAACAATTGTACCTGAAAAGGGCTACGCTGACACCGGAAAATAGACAGTTGGGCCAGAGTCGAGCCGTTAAACTTGACACTGAATGATAGCGTCTCGCGTTACAAACTCGGGAACCCTTCGCATCATTTATTTTGTAATGTAATCCCCTCTAAAATGGTCCGGTATGCCGCTGCTGCTTTCTATTCTGGATTATAACAATGTTGGAGAATACAAATTTCGCTCACTTTGAATTTGCATGTACTTGAATATTGCATCATATACAGGCTCATTCACGATGATGGCCTATTAAAAGTATCTCTGGAAATAATTAAACTATATTTTTGAAATTTTGGCGGGCGATGTTATAGATAATGATGTATCTCTTAACAATATTTTCAACTTCATGGCACGCGGTGATAAAACCAGAAAGGGATATCAATTTTCTTATTTTAAATGGCACAGCTTGTATATTACGGATCCTTTAGACAGACCTTTCAAAGACAAATTCAACGATATACAATATCATAGGTGTAGGATGCAGCACCTTCGAGATATTAAATTTTTTGTGAAAAATTTATCAAACGCAGAGCTTAACTGAAACATCGATATCTTTTATTTGGTATTACTCATGTAAACCAGTTTTGGGATTTTCATTAGCAACATAAAATACTCTTTATTGGTATAAATACATATCAAAAATATTATACAGAGTGTTCCCAGTACCTAGTCCAAACACTAACATATTCAACTAAAGAAAATACAATTTTTTTAAATGGCAACCCCTATTTTTTAGAATGTCTGCATATTCTACTTGAAAAAATGCGAGTAAAACATATTTTACTTCCTATACCTAAATTCACTCGTTCCCGAGTTATTAAAAAAAAATCATGAAATCGATTACTTATTACCATTACATTTATATACCAGTAAACAACCAGAATTGACAATGTGGGCTTCGTTTTATTTAAGTTAATGATAAACAAACAAACAAATTTTGTGAATGGAGTCTAGTCAAAATACAAGAAGATCCAGTCTATTTCTAAAGTAACTGATGAAGCGACATTTTTGAGAGAAGCGATGTATAATTCTAACACTAAACATTATTGGGCCACGACTAATTCACATTTAACAAGACTACAAAATTTCCAAGAAAAGTTTAGTTTTAATGAATTTTGTGCTATAAAAGACAATAACCTTACGTATCAAATTTATGACGAAAATTTAAATGGCATTAATATTTAAATTTGCTACACGTAATGGAATTTATTAATGATCTAAATGTGGACGAAATGCAAGCATGTTGGTTCCAATTAGATGGAACTCCAGCGCATTGTACACGTGACGGAAATGTGTGACAATCGATGGACGAGGAAATTAGGACCTTGGACCCCTGACCTAGCTCCTCTTGACTTCTTTATTTGAGATCGCATAAAAACAATGGTGTACGACAGTCCCATTTACTCTCGGGAAATCTTGTAGGGGTGGGTAAGGCGAGCTTTTGCCAGCCTTAGCGAAGCAGAATTAAATGGAGATTGTTTTGAATATTTATAATATATGTATTTTTTTGAATAGTTGTGTTTATGCCTTTTATCATTTTAAATATTTTGCACCCGTTTTTCAGATTATGTTATTGTCACTAATAATCAATTAAATATTTGGTTTTAATTCAATATTTATTTTACTTTAACAACCGAACGTAAATAAAATCTTTATTGCGTATACCATCTGCAAGTCACCTTTATTTAATTTAAACACTGACATGTTAACGTAATGTCAAAGTGTTCATTTGTCATTAGCTTAATAATAATAATATTTATTGCCCAACAGTTAATACCAAGTTAAGGGCAATGTAAAACAAATAAAAACGTGTATAGACGATACATATGACATAAAAAAAAATTCGTACAGAAACAAATAAATATGCATTCAATGACTGAAATCGCGAATGTCCAACAAGTATATTTATTATGAATCTAACCAAAAAAAAATAAAAAAAAAACACTCGCGATTCCCTCACATATCAAATGTTCATACATGCATCTACACCAAACATATTAAATAAATCTATCAGCGTTAACGTCTAATAACTGTTTTAAAGAACTATCAAAAATATCACAATCAACACATACGATTGTAATCATCAAGAGTATTTCGCGCAGTTGACCGTGGAACAAGAAAATTCAGTTTACACAACAGAAAAGGGGAATCGACTTTATTATTAAGTAATTTATGTAAGAACGAAAGGCAAGCGTTACTGCGTCTTAGTCCTAAAGATGTTACAGAAAAGGTATTTAATAAAGTGTTGTACGGAAAGCCTCTGCAGGGGTAAGTGTTATTTTCCCTGAACCAAAGGTACTTTAGAAAACGTCTCTGCACACTTTCAATCTCTTTCTTATGCACATTAAAATAGGGACACCATATCACCGCCGCGTATTCAAGTTTTGGGCGCACCAAGGAAAAGTGTAGCGTCTTGATCTAAGATAGATTTGTGAACATTCTGGTGATACGAAACCCATGGTTTTTGCGGCGGAGGAAATGATTTCTTTAATCTGTTCGACAAAAGTGAGCTGGGCATCAAACAATATTCCAAGATCCCTAACTTTGGTACAGCGAGCCAGCAAGTCAGAATCGACAGAGTAGTTAAACAGGATCGAGGACTTTTTCCTGGTTAAGGTAAGTATTTTGCATTTTGCTATGTTCAGGTTTAATCTATTGCAACTGCACCAGTTAGATATCGATTATAGGTTATTTTGTAGCTTCAAAGAATCATCGTGTGAAGTTATTATTGAAAAAATCTTAATATCGTCAGTAAACATCAGAATTTCGCAATTCACAACTTCAGAAATATCGTTGATAAACAATAAGAAAAGCAACGGTCCCAAGTTGGATCCCTGTGGCACTCCCGATGTAATTACTTTATCTGCTGAACAATAGCCATTGTAAGACACATAAAAACTACGATTGATTAAGTAGGAACTTATTAGTTGAACAGGAGCGGTACTAAATCCTACTCTGTGCAATTTGCGTAGTAGAAAACCGTGATCAATCCGGTCGAATGCGTTTGACATGTCAGTATAGATGACATCGACCTGACCTTGAGCATCCAATGCTTCCACGGTGTATTGTACTAGGTGTCCTAAATTGATAGTGGTCGATCTCTTATCGACAAAGCCATGCTGAGCTTCAGAGATATAATTCGCTACAGCGGGATACAGCTTCTTGTAAATTGCTAATTCAAAAACTTTTGATATGTTTGATAGTATGGAAATCGGTCGATAGTTACAAATGTCAGATTGAGCACCACTTTTAAATACTGGACAAATCTAAGCGAGTTTCCAAGTGGATGGGAAGGTACAAGTTTTTAAAATTAAGTTAAAAATGGTGCACAAAGGATGAGACAAAACACTGGCAGAGTCTTTCAGAAGAAAGGTTGGGACCTGATCAGGCACAGATGTAACCTTGTTTTTTGGGGATTTCATCGCCAAAGATACCTCTTGGATGGATAGAGCCGCAACATGCACATGTGTAAGATAATAGCGCTTGTTGTTCGAACGAGATCTCATAGCTGCGCCCGAAACTTGTTCGTAGTATTTACCATGAAACTGAAAATAGGTAGAAGAAAGACAAGCTTCCGCCAAGTCAGCCAGATCATCCGGTTGCTCATTGGAAGTGAGGAACTCTCTAATAATCCATATGGGTGTGGACGAAATGTCGGCAGAACTTACGATCGGGTTGGAAGGAAACCAAGAGTGTAGTAAATGTTTTGTTACTTATAAAAGAGATGTCGGAAAGTATGTAGGTGTCGAGTGATATTAATTTATGTAAGAACGAAAGGCAAGCGTTACTGCGTCTTAGTCCTAAAGATGTTACAGAAAAGGTGTTTAATAAAGTGTTGTACGGAAAGCCTCTGCAGGGGTAACTGTTATTTTCCCTGAACGAAAGGTACTTTAGAAAACGTCTCTGCACACTTTCAATCTCTTTCTTATGCACATTAAAATAGGGACACCATATCACCGCCGCGTATTCAAGTTTTGGGCGCACCAAGGAAAAGTACAGCGTCTTGATCTAAGATAGATTTGTGAACATTCTGGTGTTACGAGACTCATGGTTTTTCCGGCGGAGGAAATGATTTCTTTAATCTGTTCGACAAAAGTGAGCTGGGCATTAAACAATATTCCAAGATCCCTAACTTTGGTACAGCGAGCCAGCACGTCAGAATCGACAGAGTAGTTAAACAGGATCGAGGACTTTTTCCTGGTTAAGGTAAGTATTTTGCATTTTGCTATGTTCAGGTTTAATCTATTGCAACTGCACCAGTTAGATATCGATTATAGGTTATTTTGTAGCTTCAAAGAATCATCGTGTGAAGTTATCATTGAGAAAATCATGATATCGTCAGCAAACATCAGAAATTCGCAATTCACAACTTCAGAAATATCGTTGATAAACAATAAAAAAAGCAGCGGTCCCAAGTTGGATCCCTGTGGCACTCCCGATGTAATTACCTTATCTGCTAAACAATAGCAATTGTAAGACACATAAAAACTACGATTGATTAAGTAGGAACTTATTAGTTGAACAAGAGCGGTACTAAATCCTACTCTGTGCAATTTGCGTAGTAGAAAACCGTGATCGGTCGAATGCTTTTGACATATCAGTATAGATGACATCGACCTAACCTGGCATCCAATGCCTCCGCGGCGTATTGTATTAGATGTCCTAAATTGGTAGTGGTCGACCTCTTATTGACAAAGCCATGCTGAGCATCAGAGATATAATTCGCTACAGCGGGATACAGCTTTTTGTAAATTGCTAGTTCAAAAACTTTTGATATATTTGATAGTATGGAAATCGGTCGATAGTTACAAATGTCAGATTGAGCACCACTTTTAAATACTGGACAAATCTAAGCGAGTTTCCAAGTGGATGGGAAGGTACAAGTTTTTAAAATTAAGTTAAAAATGGTGCACAAAGGATGAGACAAAACACTGGCAGGGTCTTTCAGAAGAAAGCTTTGGACCTGATCAGGCCCAGATGTAATCTTGTTTTTTGAGGATTTCATCGCCAAAGATACCTCTTGGATGGATAGAGCCGCAACATGCACATGTGTAAGATAATAGCGCTTGTTGTTCGAAGAAAGACAAGCTTCCGCCAAGTCAGCCAGATCATCCGGTTGCTCATTGGAAGTGAGGAACTCTCTAATAATCCATATGGGTGTGGACGAAATGTCGGCAGAACTTACGATCGGGTTGGAAGGAAACCAAGAGTGTAGTAAATGTTTTGTTACTTATAAAAGAGATGTCGGAAAGTATGTAGGTGTCGAGTCATATTAATTTATGTAAGAACGAAAGGCAAGCGTTACTGCGTCTTAGTCCTAAAGATGTTACAGAAAAGGTGTTTAATAAAGTGTTGTACGGAAAGCCTCTGCAGGGGTAACTGTTATTTTCGTTTTTAGAGATGTCGGAAAATATGAAGGTGTCGAGTGATATTTATTCCCATTCCTTTTTAGAAATAAATTCAGTTCTGTGCCTTAAATGTTTAGAAAGCAACAAACTGCAACGGTAGCCAATAGAAACATGTTCCTATTAATGAATTCCACAATTTATATTCAAATAATTTATAAGAATAACTAGAGATTTTACATCGTCTGTGTTAGGTGAAATAATATCGCTTAAAAATAAAAGTTTCCAACGAGAAGTAATTTTCATCATTAATGAAAGACCTAATTACCATAATCATCGAAAGCATCGTACGAACAAACTTTTAATTATTCGCAAACTCGCTGAAACTTTCAGAAATCTCGAAGGTATTTGCATCAAGCGTATAACTTTTATGCTGCTTACTCCATGAAAGCTTAAATCTTTGCAATCAGAGCTTATGCATATCTTCTCTTTGATATTACTACCTTCTTCCGGATACACGTGCAACAATTTTGTCAATTATACAACGTCTCTGAATTTCAAATGCGTCACTTTAACGTCTTATACAGTGATGGGCAAATGTGTGGAACTAACGAGGGACACCTTTTATGTTTCTCAAAAGCAGTGAAACAAAAAAAAATTGATACAAATCGTTTTATTGTTTTCGAGAATATTCCCCAATTCTCGAAACATTTTTTCTACTCCGAAGGTGGTATCTCTAAACTAAGGTTTCTAGAGGCTTCAACAACTTCTTGAAGTGATAAAAATCGCTGTTCGTGCATTTTCTGTTTAACATTCGGGAACAAAAGAAGCTGTTAGGAGATAAATCGGGTGAATACGGACAATTTCAGCTTCAAATAATCAATTGTTTGACGTGCTGTGTGAGGGATTATCATGATCAGAGATCACGATGAAGGATGATGCGACGTTATCGATTTGTTTTTTTTTGATTTCATTGTTGACTTCTGGCTATCAAATTGTTTGTTAACCTTATTTCCTCATTGGCTTCCAAAGCCTATTTACGGAGATTTAGGTCATGAATTATAGCGCCCACTTCGCTGTTAATAACAAATTTATTAAAAACGGTATTCAGAAATTCTTAACACTTGCTCTCTTCTTGTTCCTCCTTTTTGCAATGGTGCCTCCCATCTAAAAAGGAAAAAAAAATGTATGAAAACAAAAATGTATGGAAGCTGGCCTACGATTTCTTATCTGTATTGATGTGAAGACTTTACTCTCTTAAATCTATGTTCCACAACTTCATATGAGCGTCGTTTTTTTTCCATTTTTCCAGAAGGCAACGGTTTTTTCCTTATATTCTAAAGAGACAACATCTTCCCCCTCAGGTACACATTCTTTTTCTTCTTCAAATTGTAAAATATTAAATATTTCTTCTCGTGTCATCGAAAAATTCTGTGGTCTAAATTCTTCCAAGAATTCTAGTCCTACGTCATTATCTACCGCAAATGTTGCGTCGTCTCGAGATGTAATTAACATATCCTTTAATAGGTCGTAAATTTAACTTTCTTTATTGTTGAAACCCATGGGGCATTTACAACACTTAATGTTACCATAAGTAAACGAACTACCTTTACTGGATTTATGACTGTCATTGTCGAGCTAATATTCTAAAGCTCACAGTACTACCGAATTACAAACGTGACTTTTCATTATATACACTTTCTTATCTAAATAAATCAATAAATTGAAGCTATCAGACGTAAATTATTACTCACATTACAGATTATTATAAGTAAGCTTCGATAAACGAGTGCAGCGTTTTTTATTGACGTTTTGATGCCCACTGCGACAAAATACTACTACCCCAAGACGTCAATAAAAGGTAAGAATATATTATTTTTTAATAGTACTGTAGCTCACGTACCTACTTTTGCGCGATACGTCTCTGACGTTGCACTCGTTTGTCGAACCTTAATTATAAGTCATACTTCATCATATGTAACTTTCAATGCACTGTACCTGTCTTGCAGTTATCCTTGAAATGATTTACTAATTTATATTGTCACGGGCTTACAAAGGAACACCGGCAACACGCACTTCTCGATTTCGATGAAACTGCACAGACTGAAAGAGTACCTTGGTATAAGAACATCATTTTTTTTCTTACCTAGCGTATCTCGCCGATTTGGGGGTACAGCCCTCTCCAAAGATTTTTTATGTTTTTTATTTGTGTAAATATCTCGGAAATTATAACAGATATCTTTTTCTTTTTAGAATATAATTTGAAGTAAATTACATAGTCCCAAGGATGACGCGAATTATTTTCGGAAAAATTTATAACGCGCGACCGGGGAGCCGCCCCCCCCCACCTTTTTAATTTTTTTTCTATTTATTTTTCACAAATAAAGTATATTACATAGTCTAAAGGTTGGCGTGAATTATTTTCGGAAAAAATTTATAACACGGGACCGGGGACCTCGTACTCCCTTTTTTTTTACACATATTTTTTTTTTTCACAAATGGGTGGGTTTTTATGTGAAACGTATGTGGAAAATTAGGCGTTAATAATAAAGATATTAAAATACTATAAAAAAACTTTACTTTCATTGATTGTCGTTATAAATATATATTTATTTAGAAATTATTTATTATTTAGAAAATGCTTTAAAAAATACTATAATATAATGTATTGAAATGCCCCGGGTGGCCGTTTGATTGTATAGAAGCGTTCTTTCGTCGTGTAAATTTCCAGCTTGGCATATTCTATGAAATATTATTAAAAACGTTTGTAACTAAAAATTTTCGGAAAACAGTGGGCAGAATAAAAAAAAAAGTGAATGCTTATGAAACATTCAATACACTACACACTGTAATGTGATTATTGAAATTATAATTGTGACTGGTAGTATTATACATATAGTAATTATGCTATATAATGATTACAGTAATGGTAGTCAGTGCAAAAGTGTTCAAAACACAGGTATTGCTTGCACCACGAACAACGCACAATAGCAGGCAAAACTGTACTGGATTTTTAAAGGATCCCGGTCTTTCATCCACGTATCCACTCTTATCCAATTTTGAAGACATCAAAAAATCTCGGTGAAGAAAATAATGGTGGGTCCGATTGCAGCAATTACTATTTCTCTATGCAAATCTATGTCGTGGTTCATAAGAATCACCGTATCAGAAAAAGTTCTAATAAAATTTTTCTATAATCTAAAACCAAACACAGAGGTTGTACCATTGTTGTTTTCTGAGGGATTCTTAGGGATATTTAAAAAGTTAACAGTTTTATCATTTGACACCAATTTCAAATTCGAAACATAATTTCCCCCAGAATCAATCAAGAGAACCCCTTTTTTGGTCCGATATTTGGAAAGAAAACATCTGTTGAGGTTTTGAAATGATTTAAATATTTTTCAGACGTCGAAGAAGAAATATACACATTTACGGGCCCTAAACAATGATTGCCAACTCGAGGCCCAAACGTATTCGTAGATTCCTTTAATACCAAAAATAATGGCAAATAACCGCCCATCTGCAGAAATGACCTAAAATTATATAACGGTGTTGTTGAGTGCAAATTGCACAACAGCTTCAAGGGTTTTTCTCACCTTTTGTCAAAGTACGGCCGGAGTGCATTTCGTTAAATCCACTTTCATCGGCGTTTATCGTTGCTTCTGCCGATACAGCGATATGTGGGATTTCCTTAAAAAAATTATTCTTTCTGGTCTTCCATACCAGCACGAGTCGACCCGTTAAATTTTTTTTTTTTGCGTGACACAATATTATGTACTTTCTTGAAACCATATCCACCAATGTCCTGCTTTAAACGTGGTTTTCCAATTTTTCAGCTTCTAAAGCCCCCGTTTGAACTCCATGTCATAATTTTTTTCCATCGTCATCATTTTTCAAATTTTTTGAACGTATTCTGTAATAAACAGTTTATCAATATGCGCCCCCTGGGTTTAAAACTTTCTTCCCATCTATATAATTGGCTTGGATTTGACCTTTTTTAATTTTTTTTTACGCCTTCACAGAACATCCTTGCTTTTTCCACTTCTCCAAATTTAACAGCTTTAATTTTGTAATCAGGTCAACAACACTGCCCCCTTCTTCGGAACACATGCAATATTTTCAAATTGTTCCTTCATCTTCGCACATCTCCACAAATTTCGCTTCATTGGTTCTTCTTCGTTCAAACTCCAATCCGGAAAATATTCAAAAAAACATGTTTTCTTGTTTGGGCACTTATACAATCATCTCCTTCAACGCATCAGCAATAAGTTCTTCAGCTCAAAGGTTTTGCTGTTGGGTCGAAACGTTAAAGTAAATTTTAACCATTAACTACATTAATCGCTGCCATAATATAATTTACACTGCACGAAAAAATACTTCTAGTATTTTGAAAAGGCCACCATATACTTAATAACAAATTTTACTGACACGAACAATCTAGTTTTAAATTATCGGTATTTACTTAGCACTTATAATTAAACCCTCTCAATCGGATTTTTTAGCATTTTTAAACGTTTCGAAATAATTCATTAAATATGTCTTTTTGAACGACAGTTATCATGTACGTTAATCAATAAAGTAAAGTTTTTATTCTTTTAATATCTTTTTATTAACTGTCTCAATTTGATCCCTTCCCCTTATAAATTTTTTTTCAAAAAAAATTCGCGTCATCCTTTAATTGTAATATACTTTATTTTAAAAAAAAAAAAAATTAAAAAAAAAAAGGGGGGAGGGGGTTTTCCCCGGGCCGCGTTATAAATTTTTTCCCAAAATAATTTTGTATGGGCTTTTAAATTTTCCCAAATTATATTCTAAAAAAAAGTCTCTTTTTTTTTCCGGATATTTAAAAATAAAAAACATAAAAAACTTTTAAAAAGGTGTTCTTATGAATTTTTCAGTCGGTGCAGTTTCATCGAAATCGAGAAGTGCGGGTTGCCGGTGTTCCCTTGTTAGTGACTGGGACTCAGATAATATATTAAAATAATAATAATGCCACTTACCGCGATTGTTCTTTATTTTCTTGTTTGGGTACAACCTCTCTTTTTTTACTCAAATTACTAACTAACTAACATTACACCACTGTCCCCATTTATACCAACCATAGTCCCACCTAATTCCCTACTTATTAATGCTTAGTTGGTATAAATCGGTCAGCTTCTTTTAATAACTAAATATCTACTTAACCTAATCCCTTCGTGGCATTTTCCCCGCGTCCAGCAAAATATGCCACCAGCATATTTATCTAAATTTAAATTAACTGGGGAAATACTATGAATGTATGTAAATAAAATTAATACAAAAACAAACAACAACAAAAATAAGCAATCTGCACTAACAATAAGAGAAAAATAAATAGATAACATTTATGACTTTGATTACACTGTTTAAAACAATGTGTATGAGACGGTGTGAGTAGTGACCTTGGCGAGCAGTCCTTCCTTGGGGCCAGTGTACTGAGGTCCATAGGTGAACCACAAGATCGACGGTAACCAGTTCCACTTATAATTTCGGTTGAGGCGTGGGGGTTAGCAACGTATACACACTGCCTAGTTGTTGTAACGGATGGGTGATGTCGCAGGACCAAGGCTCTTTTTGATGTGAGAGTCCTTGCTGCCCTTTTTTTGGTTATTACAAGCTTGGTTGACCGACTATCTTATCTGTGAAACTAGCGTTTGGTCATCCTACAAATTGCCGAGAGTGCTGAAGCCTTCATGGCATCGCCTGAAGATGTCCACAGACCGCGGCCCGCAAGCAAATAACCAGATGCTTTCGTGCACATTGGTACAAGTTCGGGCATGACATGGCGGTGCATGGTTGCGTTTGGGAATTACGCCGGGCGTTTACCATGCATTTGCATTGAGGGCAAAGTGCAGTGTCTATTATATTAAGTAATGTGTTTCGATATTGCCGTGTAGTGACCTTATTATTGGATAAGTTTAGTTGGATATCAAGTAAGTAATACTTTTAACAAATTTTGTTTGGATACTATATGAACATTTTTAATTCGATAGGTTTAATCACAACCCATTTAATAAAATATACAATAGATAAACCAGGACCAAGCAATAAACACAAACTTCTTGATGAAAATAGACAGTTCCAAAATAGCTGGACCGAAAATAATTTTTTTTGTGCAATCTGTTAATAAGATTATTTTTCTGATTTGTTAGAATGCTATAGCTGTCCCAAAAGAATATAACATAAGAAGACATTATGAAAGTTTGCATTCGACATTTACAAGATTACCTCCAGAATTACGTAGACAAAAACGCGTTTACAACGAGAATTGGAAAGACAATAGGGGATGTTTAAAAAACTCGTTGAAGAGTCACAAATTGCCACGGAAATTAGTCTTGAAATATCTCGTTTAATTGCAAAAAGGTGTCGACTATTTACAGATGGTGATTTTGTTAAAGATTGTTTGCGAATAGCTGCTGAAAATATTTGTCTAAAATTAGTCACAAATTTTGAAAATATTCAGTTAAACAAAATGACTATATAAAGAAGAATTACTGCACTGTTCGCAGATATAAAGGAACAACTAAAGAGTTCATCAAATAAGTTTATTCACTTTTCATTAGCTATTGATGAATCGACAGATATTGCTTCTACAGCGCAGTCGTTAATATTTATTTGAGGAATTAATGAGAATGTGTTCCTTATCAGTAGAGTTGCTCAACTTGCGCCAACAGCCAGTGGCGGGCGCATAAAAGTTTACACAAAATATATGGTCAGAAATAAAATATAATACGTGCTCAAACACTTACCGTCTTAAGAGTCTTACGTGAAATCACAAAGTGAATAAAGTCTGTTAAATATCTGCAACATTAGATATGTTTCCACAGTTGTTTTGGCAAACCGAGTGCGGCGTGAGGAAAAAGTATGTTTATATGCAGAAAACGAACGTTCTACATCTAGTGATGTTATATTTGCGTAATTAAAATAATCTTTGGAATCTTTGAACAACTTAACGGTTCTGTTGACGCACCTTCACGTCTTTGTCTTAATGTGTCAAAATCAGAATCTTTCTCTAAAACACCTTCAAACCTTTCTAGGACACAAACATTTTTTACGCCTTCTACCGCGCATAGCTGTGCGTGAACATGCAACACTATTTGCAGAGATTCCACTAACACCGAAGGATTTTGTAATTTTTCTATTGCCTCCACTAGTCCGAAGTAATTGTTCTAAATAGTTTTTAAATCCGTTTTAGCCCGACTATCTCGAAATTTCGACTGGTTTTCCTTGATAGCCGCAGCTTCCTTTGGATCGAATTGTAAAACCACGTTCTTAATATTCTCAAAATATTTATGATAATAAAACGCCGCCTATAACCATGTTCCCCAACGTGTAAGAATAGGTTCTGGTGGCTCAGCCATACGGGGGCGTAGTCTGTGAAATTTGTGAATACGTTTTGGGGATTTGACAAACACTGCTTTTGTATACGCTATTAAAGCGTCTACCTCAGGATAAAATTTTCTAATACTATCTGCCACATGACTGAAAGCATGAATTTTACACGTAATATGTAACAAGTTAGCACAATATTTTTTAAGAGACCGGCCTACAGAAAACATGTTTGCGGCACCATCACTCATAAACATCAACAGTTGGTTTGTTGAAAGCTCAAACTTGACCAATGTATTTAACACTAACTTTGAAATGACTTCAGCAGTACATTGAAGGTGACGATTGATGTGGTTCCATTGTACGTACCATTACATTAACCACAGAATGTTTTTTGTTTCGTCCACACATAACCACAGTTTTTTATCTTTCAACTCCGATTTAATTCTTTTTGTAACATGTTCACGAGCGGATGGCAAAATTCCTTGTAACGATGCCCGACTTGGTAATTTGCAGTCCGAATATTTATTCCAAAAGAAGATATATGGTTCCGTGTCTAATAAATTAAACGGTAGATTACATGCAATAAAGGTACCACATAAATTAAATTTAAATTTGTCATAGTATCGTGTGCAATTTTTTTTCGAAGAATACTGTTTACTATTTACGTGACATAGACAATCCCTTTTGGACCAACACATTAAAGGGATATTACAAACTACACATTGAATTTTAACGCCATCATAATTTAGGTCAGGCATTTTTGCTATAAATTCTGTAACTTTGTCCAACATTGTTCGTTTTCGCGACGTAGGCAGCATTTTTAAAACAAACGTAGAGCTACGAAATAGTATTTACGGCAGCGCACATATATACACAACAGATCTGGTTGAGACTCGCAGTTATAGTGAGGGTTGTATCGAATCTCCGTCACTGCCTGTTGGCGCTAGTGAGCAACTCTGCATATTAGGTCAAACGAAAGGCAGTGACATGTTAATGGGGCTCTTAGAACAATGCACAAAATTGAATTTGGATTTAAAAAAATTATCAGGCATTGCGACGGACGGAGCTCCTTCTATGGTAGGAATTAATTGGGGTTAGTGACATTATTAAAACAACTTTTGGGGAAGACAAGGCGATGAATTGATTCAATTCCACTGCATAATTACCAAGAGAGCTTGTACCCTAAGAACTTAGGATTTGAGCATGTCATGAAAACTGTCGTTTCAACTATTAATTTTATAAAATCTCGCGGCCTTAACCACCGTCAGTTTAATTGAAAACATTGAAAGCAAATATGGTGACTGAATTTTTTACACGGAAGTGAGGTGGCTTAGTCGCGGGCAAAGATTGGAGAGATTTCTAAATTTAATTGATGAAATCGACATATTTATGATTGAAAAAAATAAACAAATTCCTGAAATAAAAAATTCGGATTGGTTATGTGACTTAACCTTTTTGACAGACACAACTAATCATCTAAACTAAACGCGTTAAATACTCGCCTACAGGGAAAAAATCAGATGGTTATTCAACTATACCGCCATATTTTATCTTTTCAGTGCAAATTAAAACTCTTCAACGCTCAATTAAAATCAAGGAATTACATTCATTTCCCTAATTACAAAAAAACTTCTGAAAGCTTAATGCAGATTTCAAGCCATTGTATATTGAGAAAATTGATGATTTAGAATCGGCTTTCAAAAATCGTTTTTCAGATTTAAAAAAAATAAAAGCTTTGCTTGATCGGTTTAGTAACCCCTTTTCCATTCTGCCTGAAGATGACCAAACAGTCCCAAATTGAACTTATTGATTCCAAAAAGAAGGGAAATGAGAAATAAACTTAATGAGGGAGATTTATTAAATTTTTACCATTGTTTCGATGAAAACCGATATAAGTCATTACTGGATAACGCTCTAAAATGCGCAAGTCTCTTCAGGTCAAAATAAATCTGCGAACAAACTTTTTCAATTAACATTAAAACGAAAAAAAGAAATCGCTTGAATAATGAAAATTTGGAATCCATTTTACACTTAACCACCACAAAGATTGAACCAAATATTAAGACAATGGTTAAATCAATGCAATGCTATAAGTCTAATTAATAATAAAATAGCAATTTATTTACTTTTTGTATTTTTTACATTATAATTACACAGTAAACAACTAAATAAATAATATGTAAAATAGTTTTTTTTTGCGGCCCGCCCAAAAACCTACAAAAACTCTAAGTGGCCCTTAGTTTCCGAAAGTCTGTGCATCCCTGTTTTAGAGGGCCTTTCTAGAGTGATCAATCTCCTATATGACGGACAGAAAATTAACTGTGAAATTGAGAAAAGAGAGGTCAGAACTATGTGATCTACTTCTGGGATTATCACAAGGATCCGTAATGGGCCCCTCGTTTTTTAAAAATTGGGTGCTGCTGCGGAGGAACTTATTTCCTGGTGCAATAGCAATAGATTGATTACACTGGGGAACAATTTGTAACACAATTTCTATTGAGTTTGGTTTTTGAGCTGTTTTGCAGTTAATTAGGCATGCTGGTTTCAAAACTGTAGTTAGTTTTCTTCTACCACGTCAAGCTTTATCTCTACACCTTATGAGAATGTGACCACTCTCCGCGAAATCGAGCATGGATTATAGGAAGCACTATTGCTCTCCTATTGGCCGACACAAACCTTCTCCGATGGGCGCCCGGTGAATGACGCATAGGATAACAGCGAGAGGTTTATACTTGTCTGCACTTGTTCAGTTACGCTTGAGATACTGTAGTGAGACGTAGTGTCGCTCTGAAACGGTGCAGCCCATTCCGACGTGGAGTCTGAGTTCTTGTTTATATACAAGGTTAACAGTGTTTAGTGTTTATTTATATATGGATTGAAACCTTTCCTTATGTCTACCTCTGATAGTTCACGTCGTACGTACTTAAACAGCCCCGATTCGTTTTGTTACATATATGGCAGTTTTAGCATTCCCAGTCAAAGTACAAACATCAGTACATTTGTCAGGCAAGTCTATTTTGCCTACTTTAAAGTGAAAATTGGTGACCAAGATGAATCATGGGCCCCTCACAAAGTGTGTAAGCAGTGCGTTGAGGGTTTATGGATGTGGACCAAGGGAACACGTGATAAACTTCCATTTGGTATACCTATGATTTGGCGAGAGCCCAGAGATCATTCAAGTGATTGTTACATTTGTATAGTGAAAACGTCAGGATATAACAAGAAACAAATGTAAAAAGAGTATCCTAGTTTACCATCAGCTATACGCCCAGTGCCTCATTCAGTCGAAATCCCAGTGCCAGTTTTCAATGAATTACCCTCTTTGGAAATACGGGAATACGAGTCTGGTGAAGATCAAAGTGACCCCAACGATGAAGACTTTAAAATTAAAGATGATTCCGTTCGTAATGGATTTGACAAGCATGAGTTGAATGATTTGGTACGAGATTTGGGACTATCTAAAAAAAATCTTGAGGGCTCTTAGCATCATGACTGCACGAGAAGGTATCCTATTTTCGATCAAGAGAAAGTGCGTTTCTACAATACTTTCGAAGTTTTGATGGATTTGTGTATTGCAATAACGTACATGGTTTAATGGAAGAGTTGGGAATTTCAGCCTATAACGCAACTGAATGGCGATTGTTATCGATAGCTCAAAGCGGAGCTTGAAGTATGTTCTCCTTCACAATGGAAATTTATTTGGTTCAGTCCCGATAGGCCATTCAGATCGTTTGAGTGAAGAATATGAAGACATAAAGAGAGTCATTGATTTGTTGCAATACCACATGCACCAATGGATCATTTGTGTTGACCTTAAAATGGTTAGCTTCCTTCTTGGCCAGCAACACGGATATACCAAGTATCCCTGCTTTTTGTGTATGTGGGACAGCAGAGCTCGTGAGAAGCATTGGGTGCAGTCGAATTGGCTGCCACGATCTGACCTGAAACCTGGTGATCCAAACATTGTACATCAGCCACTCTTCGACAGAAAGAACATTACATTTCCGCCTCTGCATATAAAATTGGGTCTCATGAAGCAATTCGTTAAAGCTTTGCCAATTGAAGGAGACTGTTTCAAGTATCTCATTTCGGCATTTCCTAGCCTGTCATTTGAAAAGATAAAGGCCGGTGTTTTTGATGGTCCACAGATTCGGCACCTTGCTAAGGATGAACATTTCATCGGAACAATGTCAGAAATTGAAAAGAATGCTTGGTTGGCATTCAAAAACATTGTTAAAGACTATCTTGGAAACACACGAGCACAAAATTGTCCAGCAACTCTTGGAGAGCTTCAAACTGCTAGGGTTTTAAATAGAGCACCAAATTTCATTTTTTTTCATAGCCATCTTGCTAATTTCCCCGAAAATCTTGGTGCAGTCAGTGATGAGCAGGGTGAGCGATTTCACCAGGATTTGAAGGTCATGGAGGCACGGTATCAAGGTAGATAGGATGTACATATGATGGCTGACTATCCTTGGAGCATCAAGCGAGAATGTCCATAGATTAAACATTCCAGAAAAAGCTATAAGCGAAAATTTTTGCCTTAATATGTAATTACCGTTCGATAAAAAAACAACTATTTGTATGAACACAATTTCTTGAGTAACTATTATAGCCTTTGTATGAATAAAATTATTCTTTATAAGCAGTATATTTGGTAAGTTTTTACTTTATTTTCCTTTATATGCACAATTTGTATGACTTTTGAGGGTATCCTGTAGCTTAAAAAGTTGACGTGATTGACGAAAACTGCAGTTATTTTTGAATCCAGAGGCCAAAAGTTAGTTGAAAACAAGTCACAGATTTAAGACAACGAAATTGCTGTTCCCCAGTGTTATTAACATCCACCAAACACTATTGATTCCATTGTACAACGAGAGGAGGGTCATTCAACTGAATGTGCACAGCAATCCGATTTCGGTAGGTTGCTTGGAGTGCTCCTATACTCCAATATGAATTGGAAAGAGCACGTAAATCATGTTTGTGCTCAGACGAGTTCCACCTTTTGGGTAATATTGCAACTCAGAGACACACTAGATCATCAGGCACTATTAAACATCTACTAAGCTTTCGCGTTTTCGTACATGTCCTACAGTGTTGTTGTCCGGAGCGGGTACTGATTGTTCAGAAACGAATTCTAAGAGCTATTTACGGCCTAAAGAGTGGGGAGAGTTACAAAGAGACATTTAACCGACATAAGGACTTTACTTTCCTTAGTATTTACATATACCAGAGCTGTCATCCGGATCCGGATAATTTATTCTCCGGATATCCACAACCTAAGATCCGGATCCGCTATCTGAAACCTCGGATCTAGATCCATTATCCGAAACCTCGGATCTGGAACGAATCTTGGATTCGGATTCCTTATCCGATTGATGTCAAATCTCAATAGTGCCATCTAGTGGTTGTCTGCAAAAACTTAAGACACTACCCTTAACCTTTGCCTCGAAAATTATATTTTTGTCACATTGATTTCGATATATCTAGAAATTCCTGAGATATTTAGTTGGTTCCGCATATTTGCCTACTGTATATATATTGTACGTTTTATATATAGTAAACGCGTTTGCGTTAATCACGTACACGTTTCCTTACGTGTAACTGTTGAATTTCAAAGCTCTTTTCTAAATAGAGGAGTGCGCTTTGAAATTCGAGCTTTGCCTCGTCTACATCCGTCGAACATAAAATAAAATCAAAAGAAATTTTCGCGATTCGCTAAGCAATTTTGCTTAAAAAGGGCTTCGAACTGATACACATGTATTCCTCCCCACGTACAGGTACATTGTGTGAAGTTATCGATTTCTTTTTGTCAAAAAATGCCGAACTATACGGTGCTACGTTTTCTCGTAGAAGTACATGTTTTACTATGTCCATGGTAAAAAGATTCCCGAGGGTTCTGAAAATATTAAACGAAACGTGAACATTGATTTACTATTCAGTGAGGGGAAAAAGATCAAAGCACGTCGGGCGTCATTATAATCGGGACGGTAACTATACATCCTTTTCTCTTAATTAACGTTTATGGGAGGTTCCGGAGGTTATTAATGTAATGAATACCTCCTTTCGGACTTCTTTTCTTTCCGAGGATAGCTCGGACAACTTGTAGTTGATCAATATTGACTAACGCTTGGAAGTTGGGTTTGGGTGTAAATGACGTAACCGCTCTTTTTTGTCTTCTAGGTTTTTTTTTTTAGATACGAGCTTGCAATTATTAGGCAAAAAAGTGTTGGTAAAATATATTAATGGACTTCCATGGACTATCCAAAAAGCGCAATGCTTTATTTTTAAATTACGGATGAAATTACAAAGCTTGTTCATTACGTATTCGTATTAAGAAAGAAACAAGTCAAGAGGAAGTTCAGAATCTAATTTATCTCTTTAACTAAACAGTCGTACATTGAAAAATTATTTTTGATTAAATTACAACACAGGCGTTGTAATGTGGGTATACATGTTATAACTGTTAAAATTGGGTTTGGATTGGATTTCTATTACATACTTGGGCAGGATAAATATCGATGCACGTCATTCATGCTGTATATATGACGTCACACTACCAACTGTAAAGTACGAATTTGTCATTCACAAATTAGAAACTTATTTTTTAAATATTTATACCTAATGCATCGCTAATATTTTGTTCGAGCATTAAAATTTTTTGACTATTATAGAGAAATTGAAAAGTAATGCCATCACCTATCCACCATCTATGGACGCGCGTTTCGATGTTATACATCTCGTCGGCATAGCTTTGTGGAAGGTAATGGCATTTCAATATTTTAAATCGTATATATATACGAAGTAGATGTTTATGCATGAGAAATCTAATTAGATATCTCATTTGTACGTTTGTGCTCGAATGAAAATAAAATTTCTACTAATTCTGACGCGACAGAATTAGTAGCAATACGATTTGTTCAGTTCTGTAGAAGCGTTTGCAGTAATTTACTCGACAAAAACGTACAAATGAGGATATCTAATTAGATTTCCTCATGCATACATGTAAATATTATAGAGAAATTAATCGTGAAAATTTTTTCCTTGGTTTAAGGATCATCTCCTAAGACGTTTTGAAAAGCCATCTATGATAGTAACGGATAACGCAAGTAAATTAGAAGTTGGATGTTTTATAGCAAATTGGAAAAAAGCGGCACCTTCAAAACACTGCGAAATAATCCCATCGCCTGTTAGCCGTTTTGGACAAAGCATATGTCGGAGCTCATCTCATGGTGTTAGTCTTCGTGAATGGAAGGATAAAGCTACTACCGTATCTTGAGTTCAAGCATGGCACAAGAAAATTCATTCGTTCAAGTATACGAGGTAGACGCCATAAATTCCCGGCTTGATATAGAAAACAAAATTTGATAAACTATAACAATTTTTAGTACGTAGGCTTCCGCAGTTGTTAATAACACTATACTCTTGGTTTCCGGGTTGGAACCGCATCGTTGTCGTAGCTTTTGCCGAGGTTTCGTCCACACTTTTATGGGACATCTTCAGGGCTGTTACCGCACACTGACTGACAGTCAGTGTGTAATAGTCCTGTAACAGTAACAGCCCTGAGGATGTCTCATAAGAGTGTGGACGAAGCGTCGGTAAAAGCTACGATAACGACGCGATTTCAACCCGGAAAGCAAAAGTATAGTACAACAATTTTTATTTTTCAATATAATCTCCCTTAACTTCAATACATTTATTACAACGATCAATTAATAATTCTATACCCTTGTAAAAATAACCTAACGTTTTCCCTCAAAATGTTGTATTACAGCTACTTGCAACTCATTATATCGTCCTTAAAACGACGTCCCCTAAGGTCTTTTTTTAATTGAAAAAATTAATAATAATCACTTGGAGCCATATCGGGATTATACAGTGGATGTTCCAATTCTTGAAAGCCGCATTCGCAGATGGCAGCTTGTGAAATGGCAGCAGTTGTATTGGGCTCTTTAAAGTCAACCAGTAAAATATCCTCATAATCCCAGAATATTGTGGCCATCACCTTTTTCGTTGATTGAACGACTTTCGCTTTTCTAGGACTAGGTTCATCGGGTCGCCGCCATTTCATCGATTCCTTTTTGGATAGAAGACCATAACACAGAGCCATTATTTCATCTCCTGTGATAATGTGTCGTCTCCATACATGTTTAGAGGTGAGCGCGCACATTTGATCCGACGTTCACGTTGAAGAGCAGAAGGAAGATGCGGTACCCATCTTGTATTAATCTTATTCATACCTAAATGGTTATGGAGAATTCGGCGAATATAGGTTTCAGAAATGTTAGACATCACTGCTTATTTCTTCACTTTCAAACGGTGATCTGCTAATACCATTTCTTAAATAATTCAAATGTTTTGAGACGTTATCAGTTCAATTGGTCGATCGGGGTGCTCATCGTCTTCAAGGGATTCTTGCCCCAAACGGAAACATTTTGCCCACTTTTTTACAATGGAATATGAAAGAGATAAGTCACCATAAACGCTCTTTAAACGTTATTTAATCTGATTAGGCGTATGCCTATCTTTTGTGAAAAATGTAATGGCAGCGCGGTACTCAATTTTCGTTACCTGAGACATTTTCATGCACTAGTTACGTTGTATGGCTGGCTACTAAAAACTACTACTCTTCGAACCGTAGTATATATATAGTGTTGGCTTCGCATATGTGCAACTGTGACGTAACGAAGTTTGAACTCGCTCGAACCTGTATAAGCCTGTCAGGCCGAGAATTTATCAATCGATATCATTTCGAAGCAGTTTCTATGGAAATTTCTTACAAATACCATCTCCCCCCATGCCCAAAGTCAGCGTGGCAAGCCTTACTGGGAGTCCATCCTATGGAGTACTTCTCTCAGGGTAATTTTCATCAATCTTCAATGAAAGGAAGAGACTCAGAACATCATAAGCATACAAAGGATACGAAATTGGAGCAGCATATTCTAATTTACTCAGTAGGAAGGCAAAGTATAGCGACTATAACATGGAAGTGTCCTTGAAATATTTAGACATGGTTAAAACTGTCGGGATGACAACTAAAGTTTTCAAAAAAAATTTAACCCTGACGATCGCCATACTCTTGGATATTTTGAAACATTTAGTGACACAAAGCCCAGAAATTTTATGGCTTCAGAACAGATATTGTTAATATACGATTTAAAGGTAAGATGTCCTTCGAGGCCCATATGTTAAAAACACAATTGCTTCATTTATACTGTAGTGGGATGTTCGACGTGAAGAGCGTACGTTTAAATGTTACTAAATTCATATTAATCAATTCAATATTAAAATTCGTTAAATATTAGATTTTAACAGAACATTTGCGCAATTTGAATTATTTTGGATCAATATTCGAATTCTGACATTTTGATCATTTATAATATATTATTAATCTTTTATTCTTAAAAAAAAAGAGTCAATTAATGTTACGTTACAGGGAATAATTAAAATTCCGAGTTATTTTAAGTTATTTACATTTCTAAAACATTATTTGTAAAAATGACACTTATACACACAAGTAACACACCGTATTTGGAAAACAATCATCAAAATCCCTTACGTCACCTGCGGCACCGAATTCAATCTTCAAGACATCAACATTAAATATCAAGTTGTTAGATTCGCAATGCTAGGACAACCGATAAACAAGAAGTTAGTTACGTAAACATTCTGACAGTAAACAAACACTTTTCGACAAAAAATTCTAGATATTGCATTTTAAAAACTAAACGTTGCTGAAATTATTAAGTTTAAAGTATTGAAAAACTGTCAAAGTGAAATAGAAACAGTTATAAATAATAATGAAAAGTATTCAATCAAGCAAACACAATTTTAAGAAGCAATCAGGGAAAATTTCATCGAGAAGTCATTGGATATTGATACTATGAAAAAAGAAAACTAGGACCCATTAGAAGATGGAACACACAAACACATATAACACACCCACATTTTAACTGTAAGTAATAAATGTAATCTCTGTAAGTGAAAAACTCAAAATAAACGGAACGCAGATTATCTCCCAATTCAATATTTTTAATCATGATTTGAAACATCACAATATATATATTATAGGAGCAAGTCTCAAAAATTATATGTAGTCAATAGCATTGCAGAATACTATGGCCATAAAGTTCTGCGCCTACATCTTTATCACTGAATATTTAACTCAATTGAAAATAATTGTGGTATCATGAAAACGTACTGCAACAAGCACATTGATCAAGATGGACAAGGTGCTGCCATATGCATTAAAATGTGGGAAGAAGCCTTAAGCACCATCACTAACATAACATGGGAAATACAATCCGTCACACTGAAAAAGAAATTTTGAAGTCGTGAGATAGGGAGGCAGGATTTGATAAAGAAAATGTCACATCGGAGATCGCATCCCCTTTATTAACTATGTCCCTTTTTAAGTAATACCATGGTTAGTGTTGGGCATAATCGATATATTTCAATAAACGAATGAATCGAAATAATCGTTTAAAATAATCGAATGATCATTTGAAATCATCATTCGAAATTTACTAACGATTTCAATTATTTTCCACGATTATTTGACAAAATCCGAGTGACGAGTGAATTACATATTTCGAAACTCGAAACCTCGAAGTTTCGAATACAGATCTCGAATCGTAATCCGTCTGTGTGCTCCTGCGCAGTCGAAACGAATAATGAATGATTTCTGAACCATAATCGAATGATCGATTATTCGGGTATAATCGATATATCTCGATTATATCATTCATAATCGCCCAACACTAATCATGGTACAAAGATTATGGTAGAGAAGAAGAAAAGAATCTAATATACAAATCATTGCAATAAACGTGCTCAGAAATAAGTGTTGTGAAAGAAAAATTCCTTCATACGTGACGAAGTTGTTGGGAGTAATTTATTTTAAATATCTGTACCCGCATGAATCCCTCGCCGATATTACCTACGTCCATCAAATCAAATGTCTACGGGAAACGTGAAGAAAATTATGTTGAATCTCTTGGAATAATGTCTATTCTGCTCCACTGTAAGGATAGGCCATAACAGTGGGAATAACACAGATAATTTTAGGGCCTCTAAGTTCACATTGTACCCAGCCAACACCGCTCTAACAGATAATAGCATGTAACGTTCCATTTTTAAGCGTTTTTAAAAATTAGATGTAGGTAACCCTCAGCGTTTTTAACTTGCCGAAATTCGTATTTGGTAACCTGTGTCAGGAAATACAATTAGAGTATTAACAAAGTAAACTCGCCAGATAAAAATAATTAAAAACGCTTCGAACTCGCAGTTTGTTCAAATATTATATCATTTTAAGCCTTTACATTAATTCAACCCTTAGGCTTTTAGGTAATTGCGTAAAGTAATAATCAACAGACCAATTTCGCTAACATGCACAATGTTCAACATTCGTTTTATAAACATAATTAAGTCCCCTGAAACTTTTAACGGCTCACAGAAATCCGATTTCGCTCCAAATTTAATATCCGGTGATATTTTCTTCCTTATACTAACTGGTGTTTACCGAAACACATCACCTAACATGGATTTGTTGGTTTCAGTGGTATGTGTATAGTGGTTTAAATAACTATATAACACATTTACATATATGCAAAACCATTTACGCAAACGTACTTTATGGTGCTTTCTCCTATTTTATGAATTCAACTAAATTATTGGGCGTTAAACAAAATTCTATATATAAGGTATATTACGATGAGCGTTGGTTAAAAGTTTATGGGGAAGAGAGTAAAATAGAAATTTGAAAATTTACATACGCAAATTACACAGGTCTGCGATGGTTATGTTTTTCAACTTTTGATGACTGATTCCTATGTATTTTTTTACACTAAATCCGAAAATGACCTTACTTTTTTTCTATCACGTCAGAATTTTTTGCAAATGACAATTTTAAAAATCTGTAATATGTCGACAAATATCGAAAATATGAGACTTAATGACAGACTTAAAATGATTTTTTTTCTTATGAAATTTATAATTTTTTGGCTTGTACTATGCAATATTATAGCTAAGTAGTTGAAGGCTCTGATGAGGGAAGCAGGGGGTCCATTGACCCCTAAAAATTTAATGAAAACTGCCACAAAATTAGCGTAAATTTCTATTTTACTTCGTTTTCCATTTATTTATTTTCATTATTGCGTAGCTCATACGTGGAATCGACATGTAACATTTTATTATGAAAACGCAACATTTTCATCATAAACGGGCAGATAGCAGCACTATTTACATTAAACGAGTTGTAAATCTCAACAGTCAGTGCTGTCGCGACCGTCAGCTTATTCGTACGTGTCCTCCGCGATCGGAAGTGTTTTTGTTGGCGGATATACGTTAAAAAGCAAACATACAGTTTTCTAAATAGCTCCGAGAGGCTGTAAAAAGTCCCCAGTTTCATTTTGTTGCATTTGTGGTGAGCTAATGGTGGAAAGGCAAAAAAGAAATATAACAACTTTCGTTCGGCAAGTTTATCTCGCGTATTTCGGTGTAAAAGTAGGAGATCAAGACAAAACTTGGGCACCCCACTAGGTTTGCTATACGTGTGTTGAAGGACTTAGACGGTGGTCAAAGGGTGGATAACCTGCTTTCAGATTTGGAGTTCCGATAGTATGGCGAGAGCCGCAAAATAACAGCGATAATTGTTACTTTTGTTCAACCGGTGTTCATGGTTTCAATTTAAAGAATAAAAAGAAAATTGTCTATCGAAATTGGCCATCGGCTTTACGTCCTGTCCCTTATGGTTCAGACGTACCAGTGCCTACTCCACTACAAAATTTACCTGAAGTAGATGGTTCGTAAAGTGATTCAAGTGAAGAAACCGAAGATAACACAGAGGAGTACAAACTTGGCGATTCTGCACCACAACCTTTTTCACAGTCTGAACTAAACGATTTGATTCGCGACTTACATCTGACCAAAGAGACTTCAGAATTGCTTGGTTCAAAGCTTAAAGAGAAGAATTTGCTCGCAGCTGGCACTTCGTTTTCCTGGTTTAGGTACAGAGAAAAAGATTTTATTCCATACTTTTCGGAAGAAGGAGAATTAGTATTCTGCAATGATGTGTGTGGACTTTTTAATAGTTTTAACATTCCGTATGAAAGCACTGATTGGAGACTATTCATAAATTCGTCTTAGAACATTCTGTACACTTAAAAGAACGTTAGGAAAATTTACAATTTGTTCTCGATACAATTAAGTACGACGATCATAAGTGGATTATGTGTGATCTTAAAATAATATCGATGATCCTAGGATAGCAAAGCGGGTACACAAAGTTTCTTTGTTTTTTATGTGAGTGGGAAAGCAGAGACAGGAAAAGTCATTGGAAACAGAAGGATTGGCCAAAACGAGCTTCATTAGAACCTGGAATAAAAAATGTGCTCGAAAAACTCCTCATAGATTCGAATAACGTTCTCTTTCCACCTCTACATATCAAATTAGGTTTGATGAAGCAATTTATGAAAGCCTTAACAAAAGAACGTAAATGTTTCAAATACATCTGTAACAAATTTCCAGCCTTATTAACTGCAAAAGTAAAAGAGGGTGTCTTTAAGGGTCCGGACATTAGAAAACTTTTCAAAGATGGAAATTTTGGGAAAGAAATGGAAGTTGCTGAAAAAGAAGCCTGGGTCGCCTTTAAAGTAGTAACCAAGTTTCTGGGCAACAAGAAGGATCCGAATTTCAAATCTAGTTGAGATTATGCTGCAGAAGTACCAAAATTTAGGCTGTTCCATGAGTTTGAAGGTTCATTTCCTAAATTCACATTTGGACTACTTTCCTCTATGATAATGTGCTATAAAACAAAAATCATATTGAAAATGCTTTCTTTACGTCGTTGTCATTTACATAGCTTGGTTTAATTTTCCTTGATTTTTTTGGTATTCATTCCTCCATCACTTGAAGATTCATAGGCTCCTGTATCCACACATACAAATTTACAGTTTGCATCGCATACACTACATAAAATACTAAAAGTTTTCTTATAATTGTAATATAAAGAGCCAGAATTGTTAGGCTGTTTTATATGAATGTGCATGCCTTCTGTCGCACCTATACATTTAGGAGACTGACAGTTATTCAAGGAACCTATTGCATTTGTACCACAATTTGTACAAATGTGCATGTATGTATGTAAGTTATATGGGGCCACCCTGTACATGTTATATAACATATTTTATTCCCACAATGCTTGTTAAATGCATATAGTATAAAGAGTACGCAGTGACGTAACGATACAGAGAAAAGGAGATAGTAAAATATTAATAACGCAGAAATTAATCTTTTTCTCCGTATTGAAATAGAGTAGAAAATAACACATGTCTTTGTAGAACGCTTTTGTAAATCATTCCTATTTAGTAAAGCATTAAGTAAACACGTATGTTTTAAAAGAAATAAAGTTTTTCTTTTAAAAACCTCCCGAAAAGAGCAGACTTGAAAACTTGTATGCCTCGTCTTGATGAGTAGACAGGTTGTAGAACAGTCTACAGCACTTCAAATGTTTCTCGCAATATTTGACTGACCGTCGATTTGCTTCTACTATTTTCAATAAACTCAAATAAATCAACACTCATTCTTATATATATATAAAAAAAGAAATCTGGATCATGATTTAAGATTTCCAGAATTAAATTTAAATAGTTTCTGTTGAGTGTTGTTGGGACATACCCGCCAACGTCTACTCTTTTTTTACATTAATTTTTAAATTTGTTCGTCATGATTATCACAGAAACTGCTAATAAACGCAGTATATAACAGTTCTGTGTTATTCCATTAATTACAAAAGAAATCAGTAACAGATAAATTAAGGTTATGATACGACAAAGTAAATTGAGATGTTAGTTATCATTATGCCACGAAGTTATTTTAAGAATTACGGCAGAATATTACAAATAATTTCGCGCTAGTCCTAACGATATTTTCACCCTACCTTATGTGAACGCACCTTCAATTTTTCTAACATTAAGGAACATCTTTCCCCTTAAAATTACTTTGTTCGGGATTATGATTTAACGCTTATCGAATTAAATTCGCATATTTCCAAAAAGGACCTCACCTGAAAGTAGATTCCCATCACGTAGAATTCCTTGACATCCTTCCTAAGTTCATGATAAGGGTTAGCATAGATCGATAGTAGGAGCATTTTTGGCGTTCTATTTCAATTCCTTTCACGAAAACGCATTGATCCTTTAAAAACGCCGTGCGAAAATCTGTTTATTTGTTTTAGAAAATAATCCTAACGAGAAAACAACAAACCCCTCTCAAATAATGCTAATCCGGCTCTCATAAATAAAACAGGAGACAGCTTTCGAACAGCACACTTAAGAGTCAATATAAAACACATTCAGATAATACGGGGAAAGAAGTTCGAGAATTATATAAAAGTAAATCCTTCTTAAAATTCAAATAAAATTTTATTGCCTCCAGAAGTTAGACGCATCGCTGTGGAAAGATTGCGATTTTTCCCGAAGGAAAGGAGCCGAGAAAACATATAACCGAATAACGTTCCTAATACAAAATTCAATCCATAGATTTGACGGCCAAAAACGAGTCGATAGGCTCTTTTCATAGTTCGCATATAAATCAAATGTTTAATGGAACGACCAACGTTGATGTTAGCTTTTTTTCTGTGCTTTTCTTCGGTATATATACATAACCCATATCATAACAAACGGAGATAGCCGCCGAGAAAATCTAATGTTGGCAGATAAAGAAAATAATGTCGAAAGGGTTCTGAACAAATTCGAATAAAATGGGGAGCCTTGGAAATATGCAAGGTCTTTTGGGATACTTTCTGAACGATTTCCATTGTTATTTATTTAAAAAGAAAACAAGCAACCATATGGAAATAATGTAGTAGAAAAAAACAAACGCAGTCTAAAGCATTTGAAAAAGGCATGTGAATTTGAAATTTTTATTTACGATATTTAGTGAAGCAGAGTAATGATAACAAGTACTGTGGGGTAGTATGGCAAACACATGAGAATCCAGAAATTCTCGAAAAACGTTACAAATTATTGAAATATTTTTTGTGGTGCGGAGTCTGCCGTTATTTTAGTGTTTGAGTGCAGTAAAAGAAAAGATGGAAATGCAACCTGGGTACTGAGTAGTTAACCCAAAGTGATAGCAGCCACGGCAGATTCTGCTCAGAATGTCATGTTGAAGCAGTAAAATTGAGCTGAAAACTAGTCCATATTACACGGAGAAACATGTGTTGTAAAATTTGTGTTGTTAAGATAATATCTTTACTCTGACAAGAATATCTTGTGCAAATAACGCATTGATTTACTAACCATAGAAATATTTTTATTGTAAAATAAGTTATAACACATCTACTTAAAATAATCTTTATTTAAAACATAAGTATAATCCAGAATTGTTTGTCAAAAGAAAAGCAAGGTGATGAAGGTTGGAAACATAATGAGAAGACAATAGAATTCAAAGTACATACACAGGAGAAGCCATGTTTGAAGAAATAGACGAATTTGTTTACTTAGGTGCAAGAATAACGAGTACATGTAAGGAAGAGAAGGAAATTGATGCCAGATTAAGTAAAGCCAATAGAATTGCTAGGATGATGAATTACTTAATAATGGCAAAACAACTGTCAAGAGCCACAACACGTAGAATATATATAAGACGTTGGGAAAGGAAAATATTCCGAAGAATCATTATTCTTCGGAATATTTTCCCCCTCATTAGGGGGGAAAAAAGGGAAAAAGGACCAATGAGGAAACATATGACTTATACAAAGAACCTCAAATAGATATGGTTGTCAAAGCAAGAAGGTTACAGTGGCTGGGCCATATAGAAAGAATGACAGAAGACAGAACGGCTAAGAAAATAGCGTGGAACACGCTAGAATATAAGAGGAAAAAAGGAAGACCTATGAAACGATGGAAAGAAGCCGTGTTAGAAGATCTAGAGCATAAAGAAATAACAAATTGGAAAAGGAAAGAACAAGACAGAAAAAGTTGGAGAAGAATAACAAAGCTCTGGGCCTAAATGGCCAGTCAAAAAGCTATATATTGATGTAGGGAATCTTGGGAAACGTAGAAATATTCTTTTAAGTACACGAAGAAAAATATGTTGTAAAATTTGTATGGTTAAAAAAATATCTACTCTGACAAGAATATTTTGTACTACAAATAACACACTGATTTATTAATTATAAAAATATTTCTTTATTTAAAACATACATAAGTATAACTCTGAATTGTAATTTTTACAAAATATTATTTTTAATCTGTGATGACGTAATGTAGGTTCGCGTTGCAACTAATAATAATGTAGAGTTCGCGACAATTTGGCCATTTGTCTCGCGTGGTTGTTGGAGTTATCTAGTGTGGACAAGTAAGTCCACCTTCTTTAATAATTTATTTAAAATAGAAGATTAGTTAGTGAAAGTGAAGTTCCCGGAGTTATCTATGACGTTTCAAGGTATGTAGTTTATATACATAATACATATGATTCTTATTCAGTTTTGTTGGTTATGTTGAATACAAGCGTATGCATGATAGATCTATAGGTATACGTAGCAAATAACTTAATGGAATAAAAATTGTTTATCGACAATAGATTCAAAAACAGTTAAACGTATACGATATCATTTATTGGAAGCAAAAGAATCAATCTAGGATTTGACGAACATTTTATTGCTAGTGTTTTTATAATTAAAAAGGCATAGCCATGGAAGAAATGGGTTAATTTTATATTGTATTAACCAAGGTATAAAAGCTTTTGTTTTATATTTGTACACATACAGCTGTGGACCAAATTACGGAAACACATATTATTGAATAGACATAAACACTATACAGTCCTTGTCCATAATATTAGGCCCACTTTTAAGGTCTTATAATTGCATGTTTTGAGTAATATACATATTGTTATGTAACATATAACAATTAAAAGATTTGAATAGGGAAATAATCAGTTTTGTTTTTATTTTAAGCTTTTTACTTACAAAAAAGGAAATGAAATTTATCTATTTAAATTACTTACACTTATGTAGTGACGTGTGTTTGATATGTGTGTGTGTGCATAATCCTAATGGTTCCTTCTTTCCTCTTCTTGGTAAAATCCTCTTATTTTAGAGCCCTTCGGTCGTCTTCTCCAATTAAATTTCTTCGAATTACTTCTTAAAATTTTCCAATTGATTTAATATTCTTGACAATCGTTAGTGATGATTTATGGTTCACTTCAAATGCTTTTCAATACATCTGCACTGATAACATTGACGATATTTTAACTTTTATATTGCAATTTCTAAATATCAATCGAAAGATGTTTGTTTTCCGTCAGAATTGTTTTTTCTCGTCGTCCCTAGCATTGCCAATCTAACGACTTAATATTTAATTTTGATGTTTTGAAGATCAAACCCGGTGTCGCAGGTGTCGTAAGGGATTTTGACGGCTATTTCCAAATACAGTGTGTTTTTTGGGTGTGTATGTGTCATTTTTACAAATAATGTTTTCAAAATATATATAACTTAAAATAAGTTGAAATTTTGATTCTCCCCTGTAACATATCATTAACTAAGCCTTTTTTTAAAGAAGTAAAAGATTAATAATATAAATAATCAAAATGTCGGAACTCGAATATTAATGGAAAATAATTCAAGTTCCGCATAAAACTCTATTAAAATCTAATATCAGCGAATTTTGATATAATATTAATTAGAATGAATTTAGCAACACATTAACATACGCTTTTCACGTTGGAACATCCCACTACAATATACTGAAGATATCCAATATATATATTACATATATCATGACTAACGCTGGCCACGAGCAGTACCGCGTATCGGCGTAGAATCAGTTCGGACCGAGAGGAGCGGTAGTATTATTTCGTCTGCGGAGCAGTACGGACATTTTCGCCGCCGGTCATTTGCGCAATTGTTTATCTGTCCTACAAAAATTATGATTTCGTCAGCAAAACGGCCGCGGTCGGACAAACGAAAATTTATTATAGAAATTCCAGACATAATATATGAAGGTGCTACAATTAAATGTGTAATCTGTAAAATCCCGTTAATGTGTTGGTGCAGACAACATTGTCTATGACACGTAAATAGTGAAAAGCATGTCTCAAAAAGAAATTGCGCACGAAACAATGAAAAATTTATATTTAATTTATGCGTTACGTTTATTGCATGTAATATACCGTTTAATTTACTAGACAAGGAACCATTTATCTGCTTTTGGAATAACTATTCGGAGTGCAAATTACCAAGTCGAACATCGTTACGAAGAATTGTGCCATCTGCGCGCGAACATATTGAACAAAAAATATAATCGGAGTTGAAAGATCAATTGTGGTTATGTGTCGACGAAACAGCAGATCGGAAGAAACATACTGTTCTTAATGTAATGGCACGCAGATTGGAACCTCATCAATCGGCACCTTTAATTCTATTAGTCTCCAAACGAATACAACAGTGTACTGCCGAAGTAATTTCAAAGTTAGTGTTAAATACATCGGACAAGTTTGAACTTTCAACAAACCAACTCTTGATGTTAGTGAGTGATGGTGCTGCAAACATGCTTTCTGTAGGCCGGTCTCTTAAAAGCATTCTGCTAATTTGTTACACATTACGTGTAAAATTCATGCTCTCAATCTTGTGGCGGATAGTATCAGAAAATGTTATCCTGAGGTAGACGCTTTAATAGCGCATACCAAAGCAGTATTTGTCAAATCACCGAAACGTATTTGCGAATTTCACAGACTGTGCCCCCGTATGCCAGAGCCACCAGAACCTATTCTAACTCGTTGGGGAACATGGTTACAGGCCGCGTTTTATTTTATAATATTATGACAATATTAAGAACGTGGTTTTACAATTCGATACAAAGTAAGCTGCCGCTATCCAGAAAAGCCAGTCGAAATTTCAAGATAGTCAGGGTAAAATGGATTTAAAAATCATTCACGACAATTACTTCGGGCTAGCAGATGCAATAGAAAAATTACAAAATCCTGCGGTGCCGTTAGAAGAATCTCTGCAAATAGTGCAACATGTTCACGCACAGCTATGCGCGATTGAAGACGCAAAAAATGTTTCTGTTCTAGAGAAATTTGAAAGAAAAAATTCTGATTTTGGCACATTAGGACACATTTGTGAAGGTGCGTCAACAGAATCGTTAAGTTATTTGAAAGATTATTTTACTTACGCAAATATTACGTCACTTGATGTAGAACGTTCGTTCTCTGCATATAAACGCATTTTTTCCTCATGCCGTACTAGTTTTGCCGAAACAACAGTTGAAACATATCTAATGTTGCAGATATTTAACAGACATTATTCACTTTGTGATTTCACGGAGGACTCTTAAAATGGTAAGTGTTTGAGCACGTGTTATTTAATTTTTATTTAAAAGATGAGCGAAATTATTTGCGGCAGCAAACATCTCTATTAGCAGAATAACTCTAGTGGAACGCGAGGCCTGGTCGATTCTACGCTACTGTGCGGTACCGCTCGTGGCCAGCTTTAGTCATGACTTATAGCCTAAAGAAAATTTTCATTTTATAGTACAATAGACATTAAGATGAAAAACCTAGTTTTGTGAAGGCAATTCGATCAAATAATTTTTTGTTAATGGACCGTAGGTATATAATTCTTCGGGTTTAACTTCAACACTAACCGTATCAGATGGAAAAACTGCTTTAATCGAACTAGATGACAGTCTTATGCCACCACTACTGCCCGTTGTTCACTGAACAGATACAGGTTCGTCAAGTAAACTAAGAAGAACTTAATACTGTTATTTCTAAAATTGCATATATTTCTTTTAGTTCTGCGACCTACACAGGAACTCCCCGTTTTCTTTCATGTATTTTGTATTTGTTATTAAATATCGCAGAATTAACAGACTGTTTCATTTGCAAAAAAAACGAGTGTGGAAGCTAAATCATTATTGGACTTAACAAAATTGTCTGAGAAGACAAGAAGCAAATTAACAAAAATAGTTACCGAAAACTTTATATTTTTACTTATATAGTTTGTGTGGACACTTTCTTAATTAAAACGTACATCTTTGATTATTTTGTTTTTAATTTGTTTCTGTTGCTAGCATAATCCCCATTTAGTGCTGAACTTAGAAACAGGATATTTCAGGTGAATATAGTAAGTGTTTTACTGCTCGGTAAGTAGCTTATGGTTATATATACGAGTGTGATGTTGAGTGAGTAACACGCGTGTGTGTCTGCTCCGCAATTCAGCTGCTTTTTCCAGCATTTGCTAAATCCGGGTGAAATTTTCCTATATTTTACTTAACGAACATGCCTGTAACGAGGAGCGATTTAGGATATTAAAACAATTGTTAAAGACTGCTTGATGAATTGTTTAAATAGACGATTTTTATCTACAAGACAAGCGTATGGTCGCAAAAACTATTGAGAAGAAGATAGATAAACAATTAAAAAACACACATCGAATTCATCGAACAACTAAAACATGAAAAACAACACCTTACGAGCAAAAATGACGACTTGGAGCAATATAGTCGTAGAAATAATATACGAGTTTGGACTCGGAAGAAACAGGATGAAGATCTACAAACCAAAGTTATATCTCTTGTAAAAATGAACTGAACGTCAATATTGAACTTAAAGACATCGATAGAGCGCACAGATTAGGAAAAATTAACAACTAGAATTCCCAAGTGTCCTGTCATAGTAAAATTCACTACCTATACTAGTAAACGAAATATATTGAAACTATAAGTTAAGAAGTTCCAAAGAAAAGGTGTTTATAACGGAAGATTTAACAAAGATGAGATACGAGTTGTACAGAGCCGTTCAAAAGAAATGTGGCAACAAAAACGTGTGGTCTTTGGACGGTCTAATTAAAGTAAACTTAAAAGGTAAAGTGTTTGCAATAAAATCACAACAAGATCTATTATCTATTTAATTGAATACTGTTCTCTCTCAAATTATAAATTATATATGGTATATATTAGGTTGTTAAGTTTTAGAGCTGATGCGAGTAGTTTTCACGATGCATGATTATATTACCTACTTTGAATTGAATTATACTTAAATCAATTTTCATCGTTTTTTTTTTTATTTAATTTTTCTTTGTAGTAATATTATTGTTACTTTATACCTTAGCACATAGATAATTTGAAATTTTTTCTATTTTTTTTTTGTTATCCTTTATACACATATATTTTTACTTATTCTATTAGCTTGTACCTATTTAGCACTAGCTGCTGGAATATTGTACTAATTTGCTGTTTATTTTTTATTTTCCTTTTATTGAAATAAGCTGAATAACTTGCATTTCCTTTCTGCACTAAATATTTGATCGATAAATAATTGATTTTTGTTATCAAATTTGATTATAACTGAGTTAATTTTATATTATGAAGTTAGGTATTGCTCACATTAATGTTCGCTCAATTTTGAATAACTTTAATAATATTCCATACACTTTGCGTCAAACAAGGTGATGTGTCACATCACCAAATGCATTTACAACGTGTTTCAAGCGACATTGTTTCTATGGACGCATATAATTGTGAGATTGGATAGGCAGAGTGGTGGACGTGGTGGTGGAGTCGCTGTCTTCCCACAACAACTGCATCCTACAATATTATAAATCAGTTCCTATGATCCTTCCTGTGAGCATCTTTGGGTAAATATAACGCATCGTAAGCATTCTTTGTGCACTGGGAGTAGTATATAGACCTATACAGATACTGTTTCTTTATTTCTTTTCATTTCTTTGAAGACACCTTTTCTGGATTTATTTTATATATAACACGTTATTTTTTAAATCAGATTCTAATATAAACTTACTAGATACTCAGAGCAGCACATGTGATAGATTTGACAGCATTTTGAATTCGTTTGGCCTAACTCAGGTTATCGATTCACCCACTAGAATTGAACAAATTCTCTCTTCTAGATGTTATCATAACCTACACTAAAAAGGGCACGATGGGATGTAGTAGATTCCGCTGTGTATCTGATCACTTTCTAGTTCATGCAGATTGCATGCTGATTTTGCAGTGCCGATGCCTGTCATATTAACTTACCGCTGTTTTAGTTCTGTTAATGTGGATCATCTTTATGTTGATCTACTGTACATTAATTGGGACCCTATTTACTATCTTAGTACAATAGATGAAATTGTCGGTTTCTTTAATAGTCATTTGTTGGCATTGTTTGACTTTATGTATCTCCTTAATATCTGTACAAATTAAAAATATCTTGTCCATGGTTAACACCCAACTTACACCTATGATGACCTTATGGATAATGCTTTACGTCAGCCGCCAAACGTACTGGTTCTAGAGCTGCACTTGATTATTATAGGCAACTGCGCAACCTTACTAATAATGCAGTCAAGCGCGAAAAAAAGAGTCGGTTTAGATTTCAAATTCCAAAATAATAACCTAGGTGTAGTCTGGAATGATTTAAAAATTTAATATTTTTAAGAAAGTTAAGGACTACTATCCTACTTCACGTAAACTTGATGCTATTAATCAGTTTTATGTTAACTCTATTAAAGGTACATCTGCAGATCTTGACCTGCTTGATTTCTATACAAACAATAAATTTCCATGTCTGTTGATCCGTTTTGTTTCCGACCCGTTTCAGAGGAAAAAGTTATGTTGTTGCTCTCGTCGATAAAATCTAACAGTTATGGTGCGGATGGCATTAATATCTCCATGTTGTGTCTTTTTTGTTGTCCTTTTCTGTTGCCATATATTGGCATACATTGTACTGTTTGGTTGAAGTATATTTCCGTATATCTGGAAGGAAGCTATCAGCTCAATTCCAAGACTGCCAATTCAGTAGAATATAAAGATCTTAGACCTGATCAGCATCCTTCCGGTTTATCCAAGATTGTTGAAAAGGTAGTAGATCTCCAAATAAGGGAGTTCCTAGAATTACATTCTATTTTGCCGCCCCAGCAACTACCCGATTCCACCTGGTTTCAGCTAAAGCACCTGCTTGGTGTCTATTGGTGATGATATTCTTTCCAACATTGACGTGGGTAGAGTCACTGTATTGCATGCCTCGACCATTCCGTTTTTGGACAGTGAGACTCATGAATTGCTTTAAGCATACTGAAATACTTTCTGTGCAACGAAGCTGTTGCATTCTTAGAAACTATTTGACTGGCAGAACACAAAAGTTAAAGTTCATTGCGCTACGGTTCTAACAATAGCATTCCTTTGCTAGAGGTAAGTAAACAAGGCAGTGGTGGGCCTCTTTCGTTGTACATCACCACCCTCGTTCCTTTTCAGTAATTTAAGGTACTGCAAGCACCATATGTATGCTGACGACGCAAACTTATTCTTTCAAAGTATCTGAGGTTGATTTGGCAGTGCAAAGAATTTAATGGAGGATCTGAAACTGTTTCTGAAACTCCCAAAGCATGGGATTTCAACAACTTAAAAGTACAGTGGTACTGGCACAGGGCGTCCAGCAGCTCGGTTAAGTGCCGTATCAAACAAGGTGAAACTTATATTAAACAATTGCCGGCTTCCGTTAATGCAGAACAGAAACTTTGGAAGTTGAACTAGATGGTGATCTGAGATTTAAGAAACATGTTACTTCGATGCTCGGGCTGGCTTATGCAAAACTTAAGGCAATTTCTACAAAAGGAGTATCTGAGCCCTGGTCAAGAGAGGCTGTGCGACGCATTGGTACTTTCCCATTTTAATTATTGTGACACGTGTATGGCCCAGCGTTGCACCTTGACGATGCAAGATTAATACAGAAAGCGCAAATGCTTCTGTCTTAGGTTCATACACGGAATAAGAAGACCTCATCCGATTTCTACACATACTTAAAATATAATCATATTGAACACGGCGCATCGTAGATCGTTGCATTATGCAGTCCTTTCACATAAGATTATTCTCTCTCGATCACCGCAGTATTTATATTCCAAAAAATATCTGAACGATGTTCATAATCTTAACCTGAGGTTTGAAATTTACTCTCTCCCCCATACATCGACGGCTTTGTTTACTAGGTCCTTTTCATAATATTGTTAAGACGGCAACGCTTACCCAACCGGTTCAAGCGGCTGCCTTATTCGAAATGTTCAAAAGCCCATGTGTAAAAACTTACTACTGTGTGGGCCATGGGACTGCATCTGCTTGACTTCCGATTCTGCATTGCAACAGTTATTTTATTTCATTTTTACTATATTCTATATAATTATCTATGTATGCAAACCTACTACTCATTGAGAAAGCTGTTACTCACGCGTGTGTGTGGTTCTCTGTATGTATCTATAGGGGAAGATCAGTAAACTTATTGTTGACCTAGATCCTTTTGTCTTAGCATTGCATTCTATTCTAACGACAATTAACACTACTTTATATATTAAGATATTCCAATGTTTTTGTACAATTTTCTACTTTATTTCTAATACTGGCACAATAAACGAATATTATTATTATTATTATTATTATTATATAGATATTCTGATGTAACTGCAAAGCGTAAATACTAGCAACTGGAAAGGTATACCGTGAATCACTATAATCAGTCGCGGATGGTGGTGACGTTAATGGAGTAATAGTGAGAGACTTGATTCCTCGCATTTCCATTGCATATCGTAAAATAACAATTTACAAAGAATATACGAGGAAATCAGCGTTGTCCTTGACATCCCATTTACATATGTCGCCACCAGTCGCTACTGACTATAATGTTCAGAGCTAAGGGTGCGAGAATACATATGTCTACGTTAATGGCAAACATTAGGAACATATTAGTATAGTAAAAGCGGCATAACATGCTACTCTACATTCCACTTAAATTATGGTGTGCTATTCTGGGGCTCCTCCAATGATGTGTACAAGATCGAGTTTGAAAAAAAAGAGCGAATCAGAATATTGTGGGTATTAATACAGTGAGAGTTGTAGAACGTATTTCAGAAGGGAAGTATAACATGTTGCCATGCATTTTTATTCTCAACGCGCTGGTTATATGTACACTGCAACATAGATAATTTCTGGCTAAACGGCTATAATCACAACTATTCCACCAGAAACTTGAGAGTAATTCAAGAGTCCTAATTTCATCGAATGACCATCACATAGAGATCGGTTAAATTACCAACTTAAAACTGTTAAATATGATACCATCCGATATTATGAAAACATTATCCCCAAATCGTTTTAAACAACGCAAAAGGTGTCGACTCACATGTCACGGACCACCGTGATAGGCAGTTCGGGTAGATATCGCAAATACTACGCACAGAAATTCACCTACCTGTTAGAAAAAGAGGTACTGGAGAGGTAATGTATATTCCAAAAGAAACAGGCACTCACCTTATGCTCTTTATTTACAAAACAATACAGCTCTATGCCCGTAATAGATTAATGATGAGGGCAAGACTTTCCCAGAGTCCTCACACGGCAAATTACTGGCTTATAGATCTGGTGCAATCCCTTCTACTAACTGTCCTTCCGCGCTTGATCGGCAGCATCAAAGTTCGATGTCTTCGAATTGACCGAGAGATCATAATCTTACACGGCAATTGTCCAGACGCTCAGTCAGCTCGACGATACCGGTCACCGGTCGAAAAATGATTACAATGCAGAAAACATAGACGATGAACGCAAAGCAGCGGAAGTCCAGTTAGCGTCTTTTCCAAAAGTGAAAGCAAAGCGTTTATTCGCAACAATAGTACAGAAGAATTTATCTCGAACTATAATTAGATATTGTATGCATGTATGTATATATATATATATATATATATATATATATATATATATATACGTTATGTTCCGGGCGCTTCGCAATGTCTTTTTTGTGTTACTTTTATACTTTTTACTTTGTGTGTTTTTATCTTTACATTATTTTATTTATACATTTCTTTTATTTATACTGTTTTAATTATTTATATTGATTTTTATTGACTTTGACAAAGTGCACTTTTACACTAAATTTATATGACAATGTTTGTAATAGCTTGATGGCGAATAAAACGATATTATTATAATATTATTATTAACAGTGATATTACATATGCATCCTAGAATGTCATACTTAATCCATTGAATTTTTCATAATATAGCTGTCTCTATGTTTTAAGCATGATATTCTATAGTAGAGAAAACTATATACAACATTATTGCAGTGAAATTAAAAAATTGCCTGGTTTCCCCTCGCAATCGCACAAGCTCATAATAAAGCACACTACATCAAAGTATACATTATTTTTCAAACTATTGTTAGATGTAAATACTATGTTTTTCAATGTGAACGTACCTATTATTTATTTTAACAATACAATTTGTGTTGTAATTTATGCTTACAACACAATAAGTTCATATAAAGTAACGCGTTTTGTTTGTTACACATCACATCTTTAAATTTAAAAATACCATCTAATACATTTAACAATACAATTTTACTATTGCGAACAACATAAAGTTCTTAATTAATTAGATTTTAATGTTGTTATAATAACAAATCATATAGTGCATGTTTTAGTATATTATGTTGGAAAAGAATTAAAGGGAAGATATATTAATTTTAACAACAATTTTCCTGTACTGATTACTAGCCTGGGCAAATATGCGGTAACAGCCAGAGGCGTGGCGAGCGCATAAAAGTTTACATATAAAATAGAAGGTAAGAAATAAATTATAAAAACGTGCTGAAACACTTGTTCCACGGTCAACTGCGCGAAATATTCTTACTTTTTACACGCTATCGGCACGCACCAATTTAATGTTTAACTCCCTTATTACGCGAATGTGCAATGATTACAATCGCATATGTGTCGATTGTGATATTTTTGATAGTTCTTTGAAACAGTTACTAGACGTTAACGCTGGTAGATTTATTTAATATGTTTGGTGTAGATGCGTGTATGAACATTTGATATGTGAGGGGATCGCCAATTTTTTTTTTCTTTTTTTTTTGGGTTGGATTCATAATAAATATACTTGTTGGACACCCGCGATTTTAGTCATTGAATGCATATTTATTTGTTTCTGTACGAATTTTTTTTATGTTACATGTATCTTCCATACACGTTCTTGTTTGTTTTACATTGTCCTTAACATGGTATTAACTGTGGGGCAATAAACATTATTATTATTAAGCTAATGACAAATGAACACTTTGACATTACATTAACATGTCAGTATTTAAGTTAAATAAAGGAGACTTGCAGATGGTATACGCAATAAAGATTTTATTTAGGTTCGGTTGTTAAAGTAAAATAATTGAATTAAAATAAATATTTGGTTGATTATTAGTAACCTGGGCAAATATGCGGTAACAGCCAGAGACGTGGCGAGCATATAAAAGTTTACACATAAAATAGAAGGTAAGAAATAAATTATAAAACGCGCTGAAACACTTACCGTTTTAAAAGTCTTCCGTGAAATCACAAACTGGGTAACATCTGTTAAATATTTGAATCATTAGATATGTTTCCACAGCTGTTTCAGTCAAGTGAGTAAGTACGACGTGCGGAATAAATGCTTTTTAGTGCCGAAAACGACCGTTCGACATCTAGCGATGTTATATTTGCATATTTAAAATAATCTTTGAAACAACTTAATGCATCTTCACACGCACCTTCAAATTTTCGTATTACACACCAATTTGTTTCGCCCTCTACAGCGCATAACTGTGCATGAACATCATTCACAATTTGAACAGAATCCACTAGCGACATCGAAACATTTTGTAATTTTTCTATTCCCTCCGCTAGTCCGAAGTAATTGTTGTGAATAGTTGGTAAATCTCTTTTAACCTGACTATCTTGAAATATTTCCTGGCTTTTCTTGATTGCTGCAGCTTCTGTCGGATTGAATTTTAAAACTACCTTCTTCTGTTGCTTCGTCCACACACAACCACAGTTTTTTATCTTTCAATTCCGTTTTCATTCTTTTTTCTATATGTTCACGAGCAAATGGCACTACATGTCGTATCGATGTCCGACTAGGTAATTTACAGTCCGCATATTTATTTCAGAAGGAGACAAATGCTTCTTTGTCCAGTAAACGAAACGATAGATTACATAAAATAAGAGTAACACATAAATCAAATGTAAATTTTTCTTGGTCTCGTATGCCACTTTTTGCAGAAGAATGCTGTTTGCTTTCGATGTGACGTTGACAATGGCTTATGGACCAACATATTAAAGGGAATTTACAAACTAGACATTGAATTTTAGCGCCACCAAAAATTAAGTCCGGCATGTCCACTATAAAGTTTTTAATTATGTCTGCCATTGGTCGTTTTCGCGACGTACCTAACTGCGACATTTTTAAAGCAAACATAAGCGTACAATTACGTAAGTTACGACAGCCTACATATACACAGAACTACTCGATGCAACATCGTTTTGATGACGCTGTGAATGCGTGAAATAAATAATCGCCGACTCCGCACCACATATCTACTACACTGACTGTTACCGCTGTTTGCCCAGACTACTGATTACAGGATAGTGTTGCTAATATTGTAAAAAAAACAATAGTTCTTTATTTTAACAATGCATGTTTCTCTGTGAAGAAAGAATTAAAAATGAACTCTATGGAGAGTATCAGAAATGTCTTTAAACTTGATTAAATCTGATCAGATTAATTCGAAAGCTTTTAATAATTCCTAATTCACTATGAGGCCATCATTCAACATCTTGCACAACACAATTACATTCAACTGTATATTATTTTTGAATTTTACCAATATTCTAACTACCAACTCTGTCTACCGTACCACACGCGTGAGTGTCGAGAGATTATTAAATTTTAAAACGAAACATTCATTTCTGCATGCTGAGCATCTTCATAATATGTGCAATTTCTCGGAAACGTCAGTGAAGAGGATGACAACAGTTTTCAGAAGTTATTCTGTCGCAATTAGGATCCCACCCGGCAACAGCAAACTCGTTCGGGAAGTTACGTAATATTCCTCTTGCCGTTTTACTCGTCAAACAGACGACGAAAATGTCCAAAGGCACGTAATTAAACAACCGAACCAACTACGGGAGTGCTGATGCTGCACGAGATTCTGGTCGAAATTTAACGAGAACGTTTAAAATCTACTTTACTGCGAGGAAAAAGAAAGGACAAAGTTAGAAATGAACGAAGTTTTAATCTTATTAGTGTCGGGAAAAAGTGTATCAAGAATCCTTAACAGCGTGGTATTCAGGGAGTCTTTTAGCAACCCGCAGTAGTATGGAAGAAGGGTGTCTGTCCATTGCCTTTCAGAAATCGAACTGCGCCTAAAAGTGCAAGGTGGCTCTCAATTGGAAATGAGATATTAATAAAGCGTGACAAATGGTTGCACCCGCAGAGGCGCCGTGAAAGGAGCTGTGTTAACTATGTACATACAAGGAATCGAGTGGATGTTCGGTTTTTTCGGTTAATCGGATACTATTTATAATGTTCGAGAAACTAGTGGAACCGTCCGGGGCGTACCGGAAAAGTAGACACAGTATTAATAAACGGGGTTTTTACCTTTTTTTGACGTATCGATGACCACTGCGGTAATGTGCGACTGCTATGGTACGCCGCGTAGTGCTGCAACATAAGCAATGCTTCCATTGTCGCTTTGGTCAGGCCTCGACGACGGTCTGAAAACGTTCTCCTATACTTTGCAAATGATCGTTTAGCATCTAATGAAGTAAGATTTGCGAAATTCAGATACTCCTGTATTTCTTCTGTGCAGTCTTGAATTCCAGATATAGATCGAACCGTTTCTAAATCCGGATTTTTATTTAAAACTGCGTGAAATTTTTGTGCGACATCGAGTCCTATAGGATCCGTCAAGCTATTTAGAGCGGCTGCTAAATTGTTGATGCTATTTAACGAGTCTTGTATAGATAAGTGAGTATTTTCTAATTGCGAAATAGTTTGTGTTACTACAGAATAGTTTATGAAAATGTCATCTAATTCTTTTTGAACGTCCGAATCGGAAACAAGTTGTTGACTCTCGCGAACCACTTGAGAATTAGAAGAATTAAGTTTGAAAATGGCATCTTTCACTTGGGAATAATATTTGCGATAGTAAGATACTGCCTCGATCCATGTTCCCTATCGCGTCCATACAGGCTGAGGTGGTAGCGGAATTTGGGGATACAATTGCTTGAATACGCGGATATCTTTGGGAGATTTCACAAACACTTTTTTGGTAGATGATATTAAATCATTCACTAGGATATTTGTTTCGAATTGTTTCTGCTACGAGATGACATGCGTGTATGAAGCACGTTATGTGAAGAAGAGTCGGAAAGCATACTTTCAACATCCTACCAGCTTTCAGCATTCAGTACGGAATATTGTTTCTTAAATTCAATACATGACGTTTACTTTTAATATGATTTCTACATTCAAATGTCGTGCGACCTAGCAACCCTATACCGCAAAATTTGCAACGAATGTGCGAACCTGTAAATTCCAAACTAGGGATACGCCAGATATATTTCTTCACATGCGATGCAAGAGGTACACCAGGCTTACGTCCCATGTTTTCGAAAACACACAATGAGAATCCGATAAATAACCGAACGACCAAACTCCTCGATGTTTACCGCATTACTGAACTCACTGCATCCACATACCTACATACACCCCTCCGTACAGGCGCCTCTGCGGGTGCAACCGTTTGTCACGCTTTAGTTATTAAACAGTATGACGAATTCTGACAAGGCAGCTTCGCCTATATCCCTATAAAATGGAAATACGTTTCGAACATAAGGAACAAAATAAGCGTATACACGGCACTTTCGCTTTGCAAGTGCTAACGGAAATACAGAATAACACTGAATGGGTAGACAAAATCTTTTGGTCAGATGAGGCACATTTTAAATTAGATGAGTGGTGTTAACGCACATACATTTTTGCTGTGGCTTTACGTCAAATTTTCTAAAAGGACCTTATTCCTATGAAGAAATGGAACATAGACAAACGAAAACAGATGTGGTCAGTGGTATTTGTTCCAAGGCTTTGGGGGAGGGATGTTGACAACATTGTTTTTATGCAAGACGGTGCTCTGCATATTCAATAATTTATAGACACTAACACGCAACAGATTTGAGAATCGTATAATTAGTAGGGATTTTTCGAGTAGTCGGTTCTGTTGGTTAGGGGGTTACCTCAAAGAAAGGGTATTTCTTAATAAATTTGCTACTCGTGAGGAACCGAAACAATCGATATCACATGTCATCGGGAACATTCCGTTCATAATTTAGAAGAACGATTATTTTTCATTGAACATCACAGTGGTCATATTTATTGTTTCTCCTTTTAAAAATAAAACCCCATTTCTTTACAAACAATTTAGTATTTTAATTTTCACAGAATTCATAAATTTAGCAAAGTTACATCCGTTTCAAACTAAGAACTTACTTTTGAATAAGCTCATATAATCAATCACTTTTACAAACGAATAATAATTGAAATTTTCTATAAATACAACAACAGGGATAATAACACTGGGTAACAAAATTTCGAAAAGCTAATGCTTCCCAGATTAAAATAGTCATTTCTTAATGAATTCAATTTGCTGAACACGATTATGACTAAGAAAAAGCTTGATTGGCAACGGTTTCTTTGTAATGAGTACGTACGCACTTTTGAGAAAAGGTGTATAAAGATTCTAATGCATGAATGCAAGAATATCTTAATCTACTTAGGACTTTGCTTTCTTTTGGCCAGTCGTTTGTAATTAATGAGGGGAGTATCTCTGATAAATCCAATAATAATCAACCAGCATTAACGCGGACAATTTACTCTGGTATCATTTCTCCATCTTGGCATGATGAAAACGTTCGCCGTGGTCATTACTAACTTACCCGCAGTTATTAGGGAAGAAATTCAACTTCTCATTCCCAAGGAAGTTTTCTGTCACTTGACAAAACGCATCCCAAACCTGTATTTTTTTACTTTGAAAAAGTTTCTCAAAGGGATCTTTGAAGAGTTGTTTAATCTGAGGCCCCACAAAAATGCTCTCTTTAGTTTTGGTTTCACTGACCCGAGTGAATTTTCCTTACAGGCACTTCAATGTTGGTCAATTCTTCTCCATAGCTTTTACTAAGCTTTTGATGAGGCCGAGCTTGATATGTAAAGGACGAATGATGGTTTTGTGTGGTTCTATTAATGGTGAGTGCTGTACATTCGCTTCTCTAGGATTAAAAGATACCACGTATTTATCTTACTAAATTGCATCTTATTACACTTAAGAAGCGATTTCTTGTTGCTCACAAGGAAACACAGGTAAATGCATCTCACCGATTTAAATTAAACCTTGTGGGTTTATAGACCGATCTAGTGTAAGAACAACGGTAACTATCTTAGCTGCCCAGTCGCCCATTGGCGGAGTGTAAAGCACCCTAAGCTCAACACTACCCTTCGCTGTTTGACTTAATAGCTCAGAAACGATGAGAGATATCAACAAAAAGTCAAGACAAGATTTAAACTGTTTTACATGCTCTTAACGGTGACGTAAATATTTTCTCTATAACGGATATTTATTTAGGGAAACAACCTCCCACCTCCTTATTTTTTGAAAATTTCAGAATTCAGAGTAACTGAAGAAGTTTCCGGAAAGATTATAGAGAAATACTAAACCTAGATCATAAACAACATATTAGCTATAATTTTAAGTTATATATTTATTATCTTTCAAAATTCTAAAAAAGGAAACTATTTTGGTTTGTTGTTTAGGAAAGTAAAGTAATAATTTCCGTTAATAATATTAATAGTAAGTATTCTTACACAAGATACTTTTTAAGTTAAATGTGCATTTGTCACTGGAGATACATTTTTATTTCAGTATATAATAAAACCAGGCATGATTTTGATTTATCTTTTATTTCTTTTAGTTAGAAATTTTGATCCGCTTCAATGTCCGGAAAACTAACTTCTCAGCATTTTAAAGATTCGTTTACAGATGTGTACTTACCAAATACTTAAATACTGGAACTGAAGGTATTTGGTTATTGGATTCCTGGAGTGGGCATTGTCCAAGTGATGTGCAAAATTTAGTATAAACGAAAAAAAAAAGGAAATATTTTTACAATTCCAAAGAAAACAACTTCAATGGTATAACCTTTAAACGTTTGCGGTTTTAGAATATGGAAACATTTTGTGAGAACATTTTCAAATGAAGTACCACTTATGGATTACGACATAATGCTACACTAAAGAAACAGCATTATTCAGTTACAATCTTTAACTCATAATCAATTGTCATCGCCAAGATTCTCCAATCCACGAGGTGTGGCAATTAAATAACCGGACTGGTGCTACTATAGGCAAACAGCGGGCACGCCACGGCAGGTTTAAACATGTCTGTGCTTGTAGATGCTTCCCCCACCCTGAGCTCGATGGGCATGGTTGTACGTCGCTCAGTCTCGCTGTAGCATTCGTCCGTTCAAGTCCTTACGTTAGCGTCGCGTCGGACACGCATGGAATTGTCTACGTCCACTGGGGCCCCGAAGGTCAGACAGTCAATCAACATTAATACGTCGAGGTTCTAACTACCCTTCGTGAACGAGTGAGAAGACGAAGCCCCGATTTATGGAAGGGCAAATCCTGGATGCTCCACCAAGACAATGCGCTAGCCCATTCCGCCTTGTCTGTGAAGGCGTTCTTTGCGAAATCCGGCATCACCGTGTTGGACCACCCACCGTACCGCCCGACCTGGCACCCTGTGACTTTTTTTTTATTTCGTAAGGTAAAATCGGAGCCTAAGGGGACAAGATTTGACAGTGTGGAAGCGGTGAAAGCGAAAGCGACAGAGGTTCTCAACAAGCTGACAGAAACGGACTTCCAGCACCGCTTTCGACAGTGGAAAATTCGTATGGAGCATTGTAGGGATCGGCAAGGAGAGTACATTGAAGGGGATAAACTTTGTAATGTAATTGGTGATCAATAAAATGCCTTGTGGCACCAATCCGGTTATTTAATTGCCACACCTCGTATTTAAATACGCATGGTATAAAAGTGGATACATCGTCGAACGGCTACCACATTTTAAAGATCTTGTAAGATTCTGCTTCCCGAAGGATGCACAAAATACACAACATTGAGGTATTTGCGGCGAGCCTGCGTTTATTCGTTGTGCATGATGAAAGCAATTCATTCGTTTTCAACATTTCTACACGGATTACCTGTCATTCTTACTATGTACACGCAATACGCATCGTAACATATTGCTTAACTTACTTTTTAAACAGTTGTCAGTAAACTCTATACTCACATTTTATTAATAAAATCATTTGATAACCACCTGCGTGTTTTCTTCATTACTGTAGATATAGCACATCAGTTATGAATTTTTTATACAAATAATATTTCGTGGCAGATGTAATATATTGAAGTGGGATGTTCCAACGTGAAAAGCGTATGTTAATATGTCGTCCATTCTAATTAATATTATATCAAAATTCGCGGTTTTGTGTTATATGAATCTTTCTGTCTAAAATTATGTTGTTTTGGTCTATATATATTCTTTAGAAATGTTTGAATTTTGTGAATTTGGTCAATTTTGTGAGGTTGAAAGAAAATTTGATGGTTTTTGTAATTTTGGTAAATCAATTTTGTTTTCTTGTGATTGTCCATGATTTTGGTAGTAATATGGCGTATAAGGATGTGAAGAATGTTGATGATTTTGATGGCTTGTTATGTTTATAAAATTTGTATAGATCATCGTACTGTCTTAGGATTTCACAAAAATCTTTAAATGTATGTATATTTTGCACAATAACGGATTTGGTGATTTCAAAATCAAAATGTCTTGCTAAATGTTTGATCAACTCGTGTTCTGAAAGTTTTGGAGTTAAGTGTTGTACAATAGATAATTTATTGATAAAATAATTTTCCCTTGAATATCCCTTTTGCGCGTTAAACTTTCCCATGAATAAATTGCTTCTAATTTTGCTTTGTTCTGTTTCTGACCAGAATTTGGATAAAAAGTGAAACTCGAAATCTTCTAAATTTTGGAATGAAACTTCAACTATTGAAAACCATGTACTTGTTTCGTCAGTAAAAGAAGGCCCTATGACATTGCAAATGTCAAGGAACGTCATTCTTGCTGTGATGACTCGCTTAACAGCATTTAAATATGCCACAGGTTGTCCATTACGTCCGTTAAATTTCGAAATAACTTCCTCTAGCTTGAAGCCAGGAAAATGGTTAAATTGATTAGATGAAACTTCATTACTAACAGGTATTGTATGATATGGCATTGATGTATCCGAATGAGCGATTTTTCCCTCTACCAATTCTATTCTTTTTTCTAAATTTAATTGATTTGAAACAAGCGTTTCAAGTTTTAACGTAATCTGTTGTAACATACCTTCTATGTCTTCTACACAATCTCCAGAATCACTGCGAGCTTTTGGCATTATGATTATTTATATTATCAGTCTCAAAAAGGTAAATACTAATAAAATTACTAATAAAATTATAATGAGGCCTAAATGTGGATCTAAATTTTGAATTTTTAAAAATAGAATATTCCGACTTGATCGAAATATCCTGGCAGGATCGCCAAATTTGTTATGTTACAAATAACAATTAAAAAATTTTAATAGGGAGATAATCAGTTTTGTTTTTATTTTAAGCTTTTCACTTACAAAAAAGAAAATGAAATTTATCTATTTAAATTACTTACAGTTATGTAGGGCGTGTGTTTGATATGTGTGTATGTGTATAATCCTAATGGTTCGTTCTTTCCCCTTCTTGGTAAAATCCTCTTATTTTGGAGCCCTTTGATCGTCTTCTCCAATGAAATTTCTTCGAATTACTTCTTAAAATTTTCCAACTGATTTAATATTCTTGACAATCGTTAGTGATGATTTATGGTTCACTTAAAATGCTTTTCGATACATCTGCACTAATAACGTTGACGATATTTTAACTTTTATATTGCAATTTCTAAATATTAATCAAAAGATGTTTGTTTTCTGTCAGAATTGTTTTCGTTGTTAACTTCTGTTCTTTCTCGTCGTCCCTAGCATTGCCAATCTAACGACTTGATATTTAATTTTGATGTTTTGAAGATCGAACTCGGTGTCGCAGGTGACGTAAGGGATTTTGACGGTTATTTCCAAATACAGTGTGTTTTTTGTGTGGGTACGTGTCATTTTTACAAATAATGTTTTCAGAATGTAAATAACTTAAAATAAGCTGAAATTTTGATTCTCCCCTGTAACGTATCATTAACGGAGTCTTTTTTTAAGAAGTACTTATATTATTAATTATATATATATAATTATATTTATATTATTAATCTCTAATAATATAAATAATCAAAATGTCGGAACTCGAATATTAATCGAAAATAATTCAAGTTCCGCATAAAACTCTATTAAAATGTAATATCAGCGAATTTTGATATAATATTAATTAGAATTAATTTAGCAACATATTAACATACACGTAGCTTCTATATTTTTGTAGAATATACAAATTCTGAAATTTGTAAAAGAATAAGAGGTTGGGGGGTTGTTTCCCTAAATAAATATTCGTTATAGAGAAAATATTTACGTTATCGTTAAGAGCATATAAAACAGTTTAAATCTTATCTTAACTTTTTTTTATATCTCTCATAGTTTTTGAGCCATTGAGTCAAACAGCGAAGGGTAGTGTTGATCTTGGGGTGCTTTTCACCCCGCCACTGGACGATCGTGCAGCTAAGGTAGTTATCGTTGTTCTTACAGTAGATCGGTTTATAAACCCACAAGGTTTCATTTAAATCGGTGAGATGCACTTAGCTGTGTTTCCTTGTCAGTGTAATTAAGCAATGGCAGATTATGTTACGCTGTTTACCATCATACCTTTTTCCCAACAGCATTTCGTAATCCCCCAATTAGTGCACCTGGCTCTTTAAGGTACTAAATTCTTAACAAGGTACTCGTTACGTAAACCACCTACAGTTATAAATATGTAAGCGTTAATATTTTGCATCTGGATCAAAACAGGGACAATAGGCACTTCGGAATAATACCGCGAAACAAACAAGAGATCAACACAGGTATAACGTTGCTACATCTAAGTGTTTACCGCTGTAACATTACGTAGGCATGACTAACTACCCTAGAAACAAAGCAATAATTACGATCACGTGAGAATTTCCAAGTATAGACAGGGTAAATTAGAAACGCTCGCAGAAATTAGTGCCTGATATATAGCTCTCTGCACTTATTAGTTCATGATATATCCGACAGCTTTTGATGATGACGGAAATTTATGTTCATAACCGAGTCCGTAGCGTAGTTGGGAGATGATCTTTAGCGTTGAAATTGGATTTATTGTCGCGGAAATTAAGTTATTTCTCGTGAGATCTCCTCCGTGAAATGGTCGACATGCTATATGTATATACACTGATGGCGCTTTTGTGACTTCGTTCATGAAATGTAAATGGGAATATACACAAGGTACCAAAGATACCCGAAGGAATAATCACAAGGAATATTGTTATCTTTCTGAATAATACGGTGGTGTTGAAATAAATAAAGTTTCGTAAACCTGGTACGAGGGCTTCTGCTATCGTCAATAACACTATACTCTTGGTTTCCTGGTCGAAACCGCGTCGTTGACATAGCTTCCTCCACGTTTCGTCCACACTCTTATGATACATCTTCAGGGCTGTTACTGCACATTGACTGGAGGTTATTCACTCCGGAGGGGTTTGTATAGGGCTTGTCTTTAGTCAATGTAGCGGAAAAGTTATGGATCAATGAAGCGTGGCTCTTGCTACGGGGCTTAATCAGTTGGGATTTTCACGTGTGATGTAAGGGGTAGTCATCTTCGCGATTTAAATTATTGAGATGTTTGAAGATCTCTACAGATACACAGATTTTTTTACTATAATAGTGAGCGTTGCGAGACAAGATGTGGGTAGAGTTAAATTGGACTTGGAGACCAGTTTCCAATCTTTGCTCAGACAGCCTCGGCTACGCGAAACAACCGCGTACAACGCTCGTGCTCAGTAACACGAGTGCTGACCGATCGCTTTGTTTTACCGATGTACCAGGGGCTTCCAGATGATGCGGTCTTTGATGGGAGAGTAGTCTGAGGGTTTGAAATCGAATCTTGCTGATGCGATCAGTGACACCTTGAATGTAGGGTAGGTACGCTTGCTTGCGGAAATTAGGGTTAGATGAGGGGAGTTTCCGTGTAGCGGTTATTGGTAATTTTAATATCGTTCCTAGAATAATTATTGCGGATTAGAGTTTCGGTGATGTGGTTTAGTTCTTAAGGAGGCTCAGATATGAAAATGGCCTTTGGATAAGAGAATTGATAATGCCACGTTTTTGGGCTGGATGATGGTGTTAGAGACCATTGACATATCTATCCGTATACGTTTCGCTAAACGGAATGTTCTAGCGCTCCGTCAGGACGATGGTGTATAAAAACATCTAGGAAAGGAATGCAACGGTCCGATTCGACCTCCATGATGAAGGGTATGGAATCATGTTAGGAATTTAGAAGCGATAGGAAATTATTTAAAGATTTGTGTCTATGAGACCAGAGAACAAAGGTGTTATCAACGTACCTGTACCAACAGTTTGGCTTAAAATTGTAAGATAATAGGGCTTGTTGTTCGAACGCTTGCATAAAGATGTTGATGATGACGGGAAACAGAGGAGGTCTCATAACTGCGTCTGAGACTTGCTTGTAATATTTACTGAAATGAAACTGGAAATAGGTAGAAGAAAGATAAGCTTCAAATAAGTCAGTCAGATCATCCGGTTAGTCATTGGAGATGAGGAATTCTTTAATAATGGATGCTGTATCCGGTATGGAAACTTTAGTAAATAACGATTTGGAATCAAAGCTGACAAGTAAATCACCGCCAACTCTATTATAGTGGAAAAATCCGTGAATCAATAGAGATCTTCAAACATCCCAACAATTTAAATCGCAAAGATGCCTACCACTTGCATTACAACTGAATAAACCTCCTAGCAACCGCCACGCTTCATTGACCTGAAACAAGCCCCTCCGAAAAGAATAGTCAAAGTGCAATAACAGCCCTGAAGATGCCCCATAAGAGTGTGGACGAAACGTCTGCACAAGCTACGACAACAACGTGGTTACAACCCGGAAACCAAGAATATAAAGTTTCATAAACTTTACGCACCAAAGTAGATGCATAATACTTTTCAGTCTCCGTGAGTAAACGCGATGCATATGACACTATTTCCTCTTGTTATTCTTTATCTCCATAAGACAAGTACCTATAGCGTACGAAGATGCATCAGCAGATATACAAATTTGCTTTGAACTGTCAAAATGTAAAGAGAGCCTTTTTTGTAAAACAGCTTTTGTTTTATTAAAAGTAAATCTTTGTTTGTATGGAATCCCACACAAACTTGAAATTTTTCTTTAAAAGTTATGTTAATAGTTCAATTATTTCGCAACGGTTGTGTATAAAACGATTACAGAAACTGATCATGTCCAAAAACTATAATAACTCACAATCATTTTTACTTCGTGGTGTTGGAAATCGCTTAATACAGGAAACTTTTTCTGGATCTAAAGGAACACCTTAGCTGCCAATGACATGTCTTAAATATTTTATAATCCCTGCTCCAAATCTCCACTTCTCCTTATTCAGGATTCATAAAGAAGGTGTTACTCTTAACACCTTTATGAATTCTGCCTAGAGTTTCCGTCAAAATTTCATTTCAAGACGTTCTATCGCTGGAGCATGTGTTAAATATTCATAGATATGACCGATTACTCTATATAGGTCCGATAAGATTTTATTTAATAACATAGAAGAATATTCAAGAGCACAAGTGATTCCAAAAAGTAATCATTTAAATATAAAGGATTACGTGATTCTTCACTTAAACGTACGAGGGCGAATCAAATATTAACCGAACTTTTTTTTAACGCTCCCTAGGTGAAGTGAGTAAAGTGACGTGTTGATATATGTTGGATGGGGATGTAAAGTGGAGGGGAGTAAATCGGTTCGGCTCGCCAGAGCAGATTGGTTGTTAGTAGCATCATCTCTGAGCAAGAGGTGCACACGTCTGTTGAGCAACGCATTATTATTAAATTTTTGTCGCGGGAGGGCGCAAAACCTGCCGAAATTTTGTGTCGAGTAATTGCACAGTTCGCTGAAAAAACGCTTTCAAGGACTCAAGTCTGCGACTGGCACAAAAAATTTTCCGATGGCCGAGAGTCAGTGCAAAATGAGACCCATGCACGCCGACCGCGGACAAGCACCAGTGAGACGAATATTCTTGCGATCCGTGAGATGCTGCGTACTACTGTCAGCTGCTTGATGAAGTGAAACTGGCCTATCGACGAAAAAGGCGAGACATGCCTATTCGAAGTGCGATTCTGCCCCATGATAACGCTCGGCCACACACAGCTGCATTAACCCAAGAAAAATTGGACAAAATTCATTGGGAAACATTCGCCCTACAGTCCCGATCTGTAGCCGCGTGACTACCACATGTTTGGGCCACTCAAAGAAGAACTGGGAGGTCATCACTTTGACGACGACGAAGGTGTAGAAACGTTCGTGCGCAATTGGTTACAGACGCAACCACATTCATTCTTTGATGACGGAATTAAAAAACTTCTGATTCGGTGGGAAACATGTGTGAATAAAAGAGGAGATTATATAGAAAAATAAGGTGTATTCAAAATTTTATTTACTGTACCAATAAATGTTCTAAAACAAAAGTCCGGTTAATATTTGATTCATCCTCGTATTTGGTCAAAACCTGATGTAGTGTCCAATTTGCTAAAGTAATTAGGGATCCTTTTATACTTTTTGCTAAAAGTGAGTCGACTTCTCCAATTGGAAAATGCGTACGCAAAACACCTTTGTTTAGATGCGGATAATCTACTCATAGCCTTATCTTTCCTTTCTGCTGTACAACTACTTTCAGTAGAATAATAATCAACAGGCTTAATATTATCTAATTTTTGTATCTTTTCTAATTCTTGTTTTAACGGTTCTAGTAATGGTATTGGTGCCACTTTTGCCACTGACTGAATGGGCGGTTCTGTATCGCTTTTTATTTTAATTTCCATTTGTTTCGTTAAAAATTTTGGAAAATTTCTCTTCAATATAGTTCTTATAATCTAAATTTTGTTGTATTAGATTTAAATTTATTTTTCCATGGAACTTAAGTATTTCCAAATTTTAAAATTGCTTCGTTGAAACTTTCAATGCAATAAATATCCGTTTGAATTTGCCTGCCAATATACATTATTATTATTATTATTTTAGTCGGACCATGGCACAAGTGCCTATAATCACTGCGATCTTACTAGGTCTAACAGAATGCCCTTATGTGTGTTAGAATAGTTGGAGGCTTTTAATAAACCTTAGTACTACTCTGGGATCTGCTTCCTTCAGTTCAGTAAGTGCAAGAAATGGCCTACTGGAATGTTGGTGTTGTGTGCGACTGATGGCAACACATTCACGTAGGATGTGTTCTGCCGTCTCCAGATCTTCTTGGCATAGACGGCAGATTTGATCTTCAGCTTTTCCTAGTTTAAATAAGTGATATTTTAGGGCTACATGGCTTGTCAGAAATCCTGCTAATAATCTAAGATCCCCTTTCCTGAACGATAGCCCCATTTTTTATGTCTTTGGCGAGCCTAATATGTTTTTGTCCTGGAACATTATCCCAGTACGAGGCATTTTGATTGTCCTCCCATGTCTTAATTGCTTCTTTTATGTGGCTCTTTTGGACACCACAGAAAGGATTAGGACCATTATGCATGTTCGCTGCTTCTTTGACCAGCTTATCTGCTTTTCATTTTCTTCGATCCCTTGGTGGCTTGAGACCCACCACAAAGTAACGTGGTTATTACGTCCCAATTGCCGTAGATTGTGTACACATTCGTGTATCGGAGCAGATTCGTATGTGTAGGCCTTAATAGCTTTTAGAACTGCCTGATTGTCGCTGAATATATTAATAGTTGCGCCTCGTATCCCTTTCTCGAAGTTCTTTATGGCGCACAGATTTAAAGCATAAATCTCTACTTGAAATATGGTAGTGTGGGTTCCTGTAGGCATTTTTAGGTGGAAGTTAGGACCACTAATGCCTATACCTGTTCCGACACCTTCTACTCTCGAGCCGTCCGTGTACCATTCCAGGGTACCTCTTTTGCATTGAGGCTCACCGGATGCCCACTCAGTACAACTTTCAATGATCACCTTATAAGGCTGATCAAAATTGTATTGCATAGGGATCGTGTCCTTTGCAATATACATCACATAATTTATGTTGGGATCTTCGAGGATTTTGAAATTTCCTCTAAGATCCCCAGGCTGTAATCCTTTGGTGCTACTAAGAGTGAGGGTGTGAAGCGGCGTTACTCCCAGCAGGACTTCCGGAGCTGCTGTGGGACAGGTACGCATCACTCCTGTGATGTTGAGACATGCAAGTCTCTGAATATGTTGAAGCTGCTGTTGCACAGTCTTCTGAGTTGTTTCTGGCCACCAAACCAGAGAGGCGTAGGTGACCATGGGTCTGATTATTGCTGTAATGGCTTTTTTTGTAAGTTGGAAGTGTAGGAGTTTCATGTTTGTTTTTTGTCAAACGTAACTCCCAAATATTTAACTTCGTTGCTGAAGCTAATGGTTTTCCCTTCGATAGAGGGTGATTTTAGACAGACTTTTCTTCTCCTTGTAAAAGGGACGATTGTAATCTTTTGCGGGTTTATGCGCAGGCCGTGATTTTGACACCACTCGTAGGTGTCATCCAGATCTCTTTGCATAACTTGCAGTATGATATTCTTATATTTTCCACGGATCATGATTACCAGGTCGTCAGCGTACCCTTGCACCTCATATCCGTTAGAAGTTAAGTTCTGTAAGAGATCATCTACAACAAGACACCAGAGTAAAGGTGACAGGGCCCCTCCTTGGGGGCAGCCCCTGTTAGCTCTAATTGCTGTCGTTTCAGATCCCAACGTAGCGCTTATTTGTCGACTTTGGAGTATGGTTTTGATTCATTTTGTAGACGACGGGTGAAAACCTTTGGCAGAAGTTGCTCTCTCAATGATTTCGAAGGAGCACCCTCTACGTCCAAGAATGCACAGAGAGCTATTTCTTTTGCCATAAGTGACGCTTCCAATTTGCTTATGATAAATTGGAAGGCCGTTATTGTTGATTTTGCCTTCTGATAGGCATGCTGGTTAGGATGAAGCGGGTTTATTGCAAGTACTTCATTCCTTAGGTATTGGTCTAATACCTTTTCCATTCCTTTGAGCAGGAATGAGGAGAGGCTGATGAATCTATACTCTTTAGAGTCTGCGGATGATCGCCTTCCTCCTTTAGGTATAAATGCCACATTTACGTCTCTCCACAATAATAGTATATAGCCAAAGTTATAGCTGGCTTTATATAAGTTCGCTAGTGTTGGAAGAAGAGCGTTTATACCCTTCTGCAATAGCATAGGGAAGACGCCATCTCCTCCAGATGATTTATAGGGTTTGGAAGTCATTAACGCCCATCTTATTCTTATTATTGTAAAGATTTTATTTGCTAGACTTCGTGCCTCCTTTGATGTTCGACTGGAGTCCGTTTCGAGGTGGTAATCTTTGCTAGTAAATGCAATACAGGCTGGAAAATGAGTATTTAGCTTTATCTCTAATGCCTCTTTGGAATTTTCTGTAAAGCTGCCGTCAGCTTTCTGAAGCTGCCCGAGTTCATTTACATGTTTTCTGGCGAGAACTTTTTGTAGATGGGCTGCTGTTGGCGTGTTATCTATGCCTTCGCAGAAGCTCCGGCAAGTTTTTCTCTTGGCTTTGCCAAGATACATAACTCCAAAGTTAAAGTACTAACAATTATTTATCTAATATTAAAAGCACCAACTACAATTATATTGTACTGAACGAATTTTAGAATATCTACAGACTTTAGCCCAGTAACCAATCACTCTAGAGATTTTACAAGCTTTTTTCTTCGCAGAGCTTCTCTCCTTTGAATGGACAGGAAAACCGCAATACTTACATTTACTAGAAATGTTTTTGTCCAATCTGGTTACCTTCAATTCGTGATGTTGCTTCCTTTGTGTAAATCCATTTCTAAAGTTTCCACGAGTCTTCAACGAGAAAGTCTCTTGCGAAGAGTAATTAGGGAAGAAACAAAAGAGAAAGGATCTTTCCATTGAAAAGATACCGTCTTTATTCGATCGAACGGCGCTTCGTTGGCTTTAACTGGAAGTGGTTTCGCGGTAGAAACGACGGATAGATTAAAAGGATCGGATACTCTCAATGATGGATGATCGTCCCTTTGACGATCTAGATTTACGTGCCTATCATCTTTCTCGTGAAACTTTATGATGAAATTAATACCGAGTTCGTCGTGAACTTTTTAAACTTAATGAATAGGTTACCGGTAAAGCCTTTAAATAGATTCTAAAACCCTTTTTAATACCTTCACATCCACCGGGTTCAACGAGGTCAGATGTTCTGCTTGATTAACTTCATCTTCGATAGAAAAAAATGCTTTTCTGGACGTGTTGTGTGCAGTCAAATACGCTTCATATTGCGTGGAATGTTTATTACTTGAAAACATTTTTTTAAATTACTCAGGAAGGAAATTACCTTCTGCCTACGCACTAAGTGGACACGCTGTATGATGGTAGTCTGAAAAGTTGCCTGTCCAAATAGTAGTTGACATCTTGTTTTGCAAAACAGCCGCTTACGAATGTGATGACCTCATTCGATGAAAATCTCTGTCCTCGGAGTGAGATTTTCAGCCTAGGAAATGGAAAATAGTCGCTGAGGACCAGATCTGGTAAATAGGGAGGTCTATCAATTCGAACCCCTATTCGTAAATTTTTGCTATGGCGACCACTGAAATGTGAGACGGTGGGTTGGCTTGGTGCAACAAAATTTCCTTTTTCTTCAAATGTGGGCGTTTTTCCGCAATTTCTGCCTTGAGTTTGTCAAGTAGTGATGTGTATTGGTTTATTGGTTTTCGTTCTTCAAGATATTCGATTAACACAACTCTATGGCGATTCGAAAAAACACCATCACTTTCCCGGCCGTTGGAACGCCCTTTGCCTTTTTCGGAGTCCATTCACCCTTCGCAGTCCACTGTTCCGACTGTGCCTTAACTTCAGGAGCGTATTCCGAAATTTTGGCCTCGAGTGAACAAGCGCAGCACACAAGGCGGGGTTTGCTTTTTCATGACCAAATCTTCAGTCAATATATACCAAACACTCTTATGACCAAAAGAGTATATATATTGCAATAATATTTGTGTGTAAATAAAGATAAATGTGAATTAGATGTATCTCAGGGCTAACGTTTTGAAAGTGTTTGCGTTAATCGTGGGATATCTCACTTCTTAATATTTTTTTGCAAATCAACAAATTATACGAGAAATGAAAAGACTATATCTTTTTAACCCTTAAGTACTAGCACCTATTGGACATACATAAGTACTAGCATGGCGCCTACGAAGCACCATTGTAAAGTTACTGCTATAAAATTAATGTTTTAATTTTAAATGTTTTTTGTTTTAGGAATATAGGTACCTGATATTATGGTAAAATAACATATAAATGAAACTTTAATAAGTATTTCGTAGAGAAACCTCAACATATATCCGGACTTGCATAAGGTCACGGCGCATCTGCTTTTCTCTGTCTGAATCTATCGCATATCCCGTCCCGTGCTTGTATTTAGTTTAGAGCCGACGATGGTACCGTGCGCTCAAATAAACACTTCAGACCGGGGATGCATATAATAACACCCTTTTTTTACATGCTTGTAAAACAGAATATACCGTTGCTATTTCTTACCGAGCGCTTACTAGATATTGCGGTATCTACGTACGTTGTATACATGCAGATAAACATAATAAGGCGGCGATTCCCGAATTTTGAAATGGACCGAGTAATGAAATTTTAAAATACATAATCAGATTGATTCTTCCATATTAATACACATAAAATGTAGAGCGTATGATCTGTATATCGTAAATCAGATTAGAGCTAGATTCCAATAATTACTTTAATTTGAAAGCAAATATAAAAATAAAGCTTTTAAAGTTATTTTCGAATTATTGCGAATTAGTAAACATTCGCGGGACGTGTGATAAAGAAATAAAGTTATGCAAATAAATTTAAACCAAAAAAGTATTTCACGTTGTTATAAAAAATGACAAACTATGAACCAAATCAAAAAAGATTTAAAGGTAATAAATACGATTCTATAGACCATATACTGTAATATGCGCTGCCTTAATAACAAACGAAATGTATTATGAGTAAGTCTCTGCAAAACGTAGGGGATGAATTACACGCAGCTGGCAAATATGAATGGAATACGTTATTTTTATCACTTCCATAGACGTGCCATGCGATCGGTTTTATCGTTCTGGTGTTAGATCTGTGGGTACTTATTTACAATATTAATTAGAAACATCTTTAAATAAAGTCATTATCTATGATTACACGGTATTACACTTTACAAACATGGATGAACTACGTAAAACAGTATTAGTATTTTTATTTTTAGAAATGAGGGCTGAATTAACCTTTACTAGATGTTTTCAAATGTAAAGCTGGTTCTTCTTGATGTTAGTACTTCTTAAAATGCAGGAAATGTTCTTTCAATATCGCAACCAATTAGTGGAGCAAATTTAAAATATGGTATATAATAGTACGGTATCTTGTGAGTACATCGGTATTTAGATTTGCATTAATAGGGAATTCATTTAGTATATACGTAAATCTATGTTTCTGTTGAACACGGACATAATATTCTGATTTAACTTGTATCTAAATTCTCTGAGAACAAGTTTTAATTATGCTGCTCTTCTCAAAATGTGCTATTGTTATTTATAAATTGTAATTCGCTTAGTAGGTTATTTTCTAAAATTTACATTCAACAATATTTCTGTCTTCGTCGGGAGAATAAAAGTAAACAACTCTGGGTCGAAAAACTAAATGCAGGTATGTTTGAAACCGTGTATCTATTATGTGTATAAAAAATATCTAAATCTAAGAATTATTTGAAAGACAAGCAGCAATAAATAAAACAAAGATGCTTCAAATGTCTAAACATAAAACTTGGTATCAGGATGATGTGTTATATCTTCTACTGTCTGTGTAATACTGAATATTATTGTACACTCTCAATTCCTACCGATAGGCGCGAACGAACGGCTATGCTAGCAGTGACGTGTTTCCGTACGGATTGCCGAGCCTTGATTATGAGCCTCCGATACATAAGGTCTGAGCGCTTAGACGTCAGCAGGCTGCGACACATTTTGAAGTAGATCGTCGATCATTTATACGTTCAGATCGTTTCTTGCGTTTTGAATTAGTGTATCCAAATAATATTGGTTCTATTAAAAAAAAAGTGGTATAAAAATTTGGGACCGCAGTTTTATTGTAGGTCCAAATAAATATCTCCAAATTTTTGTATATGAAATTTATATCGAAAAATTATTTACAATACACCCCCTACTATTTCATGAAATGTCATAGGGAGCAGGGTCCAGGGTCCAGGGAATATGGAGCGTGCAATTGCGTGCGATAAGTTGTCCTCGCACTTTCCTTATCTGTTTTCTCATTGTAGAATGGTGAGTTCAGTTACTTATTAGGCCTTTTGTGTGTGTTCATGGTTTTTTAGCTTATATACAAGGATTCGCTGGACGAAGAGCTAATGGCAGTACCTACTTCAACTGTCCTTTAAGATTTGGCTTTATTTGTCAGTATTTCCGCTTTAATCGGATACTCTAAATCTGTGGCACTAGAACTAACTCTGATTGATCTTTTTGTCTACCCAATCTACACTTGATCACAATCTTTACAGAAATTTTGTAAATTCCTGATTTATCCATGGTATGTACTGGGCCTTTGGTACTTCCTAAAAGGTTTTTGATGTTATTATACATCAATTTTCATTACCGTTATGGATATTTGTTACTTAAATTTATTGCCCGAGTAGAATTCTATTGTGCAATAAAGGCATTAATGTTACTTCTCTTATTATTAGTTGCCTCTTGCATTTCAACAAAATGCAAATAATTCACTGCACACACGATTTACTTGCACTTATTTTCTTATTTTGTACAGAAAAGTATTTCGACAGTTTATTAAACGAGTATGAACATTTTTATTAAACATTGTTTCCTTCTTTTGTAACGCGTTTTTTATTTCATTCATATTTCAAACAAAAACGATGACATTGGCGCTCAAAGTATTGCTTTGAACGTAGGACATGTTTATGCATATCTATTGTAGAAATCAACGATATATTCTTTTTCACAAGCAGGTTGTAAAAGAGGGTAGGTATCATTGCATCCATCTCCGATTCGAAATGTTTATTCGAACGCACGAAACCGTCGCTCGCTGCGAACTAAATACCAACACGGGAAGGGGTATGCAATAGATTCGAAGAGAGAAAAGTAGCCTGCGCAGAACTCACTTAATCCGGATATATAATGACGTTTGTGTACTATTTATTCATAACATTCATTACACAATTTTTTTGTATGCTCTGAACAAATATTTTTAAAACATTTAGAGCATATTTGTTTAGAATGGCGGTTATTTTTTCTAGGGCACAGGTAACACCGCTTTCTTGAACTTGTAGTTGGAATTTCTACAGGTTGAGGCGCAATTTCTAAATGCTCGTTTATAACTTTTCGAATTTTTCTTGGTAATTGAGGGTACTCCAAGCGATCTAATTGATATGATTTTACAAGTTCTTGTCCTAATATTTTGAGGAAATTTCTACGCGCAGTGATTGATTCAATATTACTATGTTTATAAATAATGAAAGCATTTAAGGCGCAGACATTAATGAGATGGAAAAATAAAACCAATGGCCATCTCCCTGTTCGCCGTCCTACATTGTACGTAGCACAGAGTTTATCTGTTACGTCCACTCCATCCTTCGTTGTATTATAAAATGTCAAAATTTCCGGTTTCTTTTCTTCTCCAGTATCTTGATCAATGTTTGCATCATGGTGCATTGTGGAGAGCAGAAGAACTGCCTTAGACTTTTTGGTACGTAAGAAATCAACGTTGCATTTTTTGAAAATCCAAACAGTGTACTTTTTACAGTTCTATTCTTGTGGGGAAGAAACACTGCTGGAATTTCTCTTTTATTTTTGCGTATTGTTCCTACTAATGTTAAATTATGGTCTGTCAATAAGCGCTCTGATAAGGATACACTTGTGTACCAGTTATCGGTTGTCACATTTCTGCCAGTCTTATCGATAGGTTGGATCGATCGAACGACAATTTCCTCTGCAGAGTTACTGACTTTATAAAGTCCTTCTAGCTGAGTTTCGGTGTACACTTGCATGTTTACAGTATACAAATTTTTGGCGTTACAAAGAGCAAAAGTTTTTATTCCATAGCGATTTAGTTTTGACGGAATATATTGTCGAAACCTGCAGTTACCACGAAATGCCACCAATAGTTCATCAATGGTAACGAATTCAGAGGGCGAAAAAAACTCAGTGCATTTAAAAACAATATTCTCGAATAAGTCCCGTATTGGGGCCAGTTTATCTATTTGAAGACGTTCATTAGGTGTAGTAATGTCATCAAATCTAATACAACGAAGTATAAATAAGAATCTTTCATAAGTCATTGTTGTATAAAAAAATGATTGGCTAAATCATTATCAGAGAATAAATCTCTGAAATTCAAATGAGATGATCGCACTAAACCGGCGACAATGAGCAGCCCTATGAAAGCTTTTATTTCATTGTGTGCCACGAAATTTGCACAGCTAGCTCTTTGAATGTTGGGTCTTATTTTCAACTCAATTTGTTTGTTTATTTATTTGTATTTTCCACCAATACTCCAATTACCCAATCGTCAAGGAATAGCGCGAATATAGCGGAAATGTCTTTTACATTCTTCGCACGACCTTTGCAGCCAGGAAGATGAATAACAATATTACTTTTTCGTGTTCGCGATGTTGGAGGGGGTACTTTATTCCACTTTGAAGTTGTATTTTTACCTATGAAATTATAAACCATAAGAGCTAAGTATTTTACAACAGTGTTTATTTTTACACAACTAAGCAAAAATCTGTAACATCAGATAACTCTTCCGTATTGCTATCATCTTCTTCAATGACCGAATCACTATCATGATTAGATACACTTTCATGATCTGAACCTAAGTCGCTTTCGGGATAGATGTTTTCGTTATCAAGTTCTATCCAAAAATCGTCACTTTCAAACAATTTCGCTATTTCTTCATCACATAATCCACGTTTACTACCCATAATGTCAACTGTACACGTTAAGGCTCAACGAACTATTAATTCAATATTCAATTCTATTTTTAAATACTGTACTATAAATCACCCACAAAAACACCCGTTATGTATAATTAAAGCTCAAAAAAAAAACAAACGTAACTACTGACACGGCGCCTTTCAGACACCACCTCAGGGTCATAAATTATCTTTTGTTTACATTTCAATGCATGCAATATCTGGATTATATCATGTTTTATCATTTTTTATCACGTTTTAGAAACACCATTCGAGGAATACATATTGGGTAAACTGACGTAAATGAAATTTTGTGAGAGGTATTACAATTTGTAAGACCTGGCGCCTCGTAGGCGCCATGATAGTACTTAAAGGTTAAAAAGATACAGTGAGTTTATTTGTAATTTTAAATAAATAAATTTGGATAGATTATACTTCTTATAAACAAAGAATAGACAAAAACCTAAATCAATCCCTAGCCGACAGCTAGTTTAAATCATTGAATTGAAGTTCAATTTTGAAATTTGGATATTTAAATTAAAAATAATTGAATTTTTCTTTTTGAATTTTATTTGGCCAAACATTTAATTTCCGGCCAGTGCACTGTTGCAGAATCTCAGCGAAACAGCTCTTCGGTGTCTTTTTTTTGAAATCGTAACAGCCTTCATTGGAAACCAGGTAACTTGGTCCTTGGGCCTTGCACCTTGGATTGTAATTAATTGTCGAATATGTCGAAAAAGGTTTGTTGGATGATGTACTGCAGTTTTATTTTAGAAAAGTTTCATGTTTATTCAAGATTTCAATAAAAATAACGAAGAATTTTAAAATTTTCTGTTTATTCTCTTCGCACTGTATAGAGAGGCCATTTTATAGCCAAAATTGGCCGTACAATGCTGCGATCTGGCGATTCAAAAAAACTAGGTAGTAAATTTTCTTACGATGTGACTTCTAGTATTTTGAGAAAACAAGTTACAACCCAATGAACCGGTCACCCCCTGGATGGGGCATAAAAGATGCGGGAAGACGAAATGAATGGAAATTGGGGAATAGGAAAATTCCCCTTTTTTTCATGAATCCCCCAAATTCCGCCCCAACGATTTATCAGTTAACAGGATTTTTTTGGCTGAAATAATAAAAATGTAAACGATTTTAATTTTCCCTTTTTTATTTTTTCAGAATAATATTTTCATTCGATTCGTTCGTATAGACATTGTAAAACATGGCATTTTTTTTTTTTAATTCTTTCTGTTTTTTGCATTATTTTTTTCCCTTTTTAGTATTTTAAAATTTAAAATATGTATCTGCCTGAAAATATTCTTTGTCCAATAACGTTTCAATAGTTTTTTCTTAAATGCTTTTGGTATGTTTTAACTTTCGTTCTGCTGAAAAAGGAATATTTTGAAATTTGTGAATAAGAATAAAAAAAGAAAGGTAAAATTTCACAATTTGTATTTATAGTTTCCCAAAATTGCTGTGTAAAATTAACAAATTTAATTGCCACTAATCCCGGGCCATGAGTTAACGGGGGTTTTTACAATTTATAAAACATTTTATGGGACCTGTTACATTATTAAAAAAAGAAATGGATATTAAAATCTTGATACTGATGTTTGTCAAAACATCTTTTTTTAAAATACGATCCCATAAAAAAAGGGAAAAAAATTATTTGAAAGCTGTGGTGATTTAACCCCAAGCTTTTTTAAAACCATGTCCACAAGAGGAAATTCTGGGGTTGGATGATGACTATAATGAAAATAATCTGATTGAAATTTTTGGGGGGGACAATGGGATATAAGAAGAGAAGTAGAAATGGGTAAATGCAGCATTTGTTTAATCATAAAAAATTATAATTATTCTACCAGTGTTTAAGGGGGTTTTAAGTTTTCCCAAAAATTTTACATATAAAAAAAAATAAAAAAAATTTAAAATTTTTAAAAGTTTTATTTTTTTTAAAAAAGAAAAAAACTTATAATTTATAGAAAGCTTCTACTTTGATTGCTGATGGCTTTTAAATTAAAATTTTTTAAAAATATAACCATTAAAAAATTTGATAGTTGTAAAATTAACAAACTGAATAACTGGTGTAAAAGGGGTTCCCAAAGAACGGTAGGAAAAAAAATTTTACGGAAATGTTACCAATAAAACCCCCCTTTTTTGGTTTGTTTTCGCATAAAATCCGATGAAATCAATCGCTAAAATACTTAATAATAATAATAATTTAATTTTTGTCAATGCGCTTAAAAAAATAGCGTTAAATTTTTAAATTAATGTTTCCTATTTTAAAAATTTCTGCTTAAACGTTGAAAACCCAAATTTATTTTACAGGTTTTTCTCATTATATTTTGACTGATTTTCAACTTTTTTTTTTTCCGGGAAAAGGGAAAAAAGTATTAAGATGCGGTTTTTCCCCTTGAGTTTTATACGAGTCGCTTTTTTGGCTTTTATGAATAGTCATTCCCTTTTATAAAAAAAACCCATATGAAAATGGTATATATTTTACACACCCCGATATTGAATTTTTTTTTAAAGGAACGCTTTATTTACCCGCCCGTAATTTGAAACGGCGCCTTTTTGCCTTTAAATGTTGTTTCAAAATTTAAATCGGGGGAAATAACGAGATTTCCGTTTATTTAAAACCCCTTTTTTAAAAAAAGAAAAAGGAAACAACAGCATGCCATAACTGAATAAACAAAATTACAAAACGTCAAACTTCCTAACGAATCCGTTAGTGTGTGATCTTGTTGATAATGGGTTTCACGAGACAAGAAAAATCTCAAGCAGTACTGTTGTACGCACAGACCAGGTCGTTAATTCAGACAAGACGAAGTTTTAGAACACAGTTTAATAAAAATCCGCTGGCTGTAAATACCAGAAAAGCTTGGCATAACAAATTTCGAGAGACTGCATCCATTTTTAGAAAGGAGAGAATCCACGATCCCAAGATATTTTTAAACCAGATTTTAGCTGCATATGAACTGATTCAAAGGAACCGCAAAATGTCATCCGAAAAATGGCATCCCATCTAGAGTTGGATAAAGCTAAGGTTTTCACGATACTGAAGCTACTAAAACTTAAACCATATAAACTTCAACGTTTACAAAAATTTAAGGAAACGGACTACCTAAACAGAATGTTGATGTGCGAAACACTGGTAGATTTGTTTAGAAACAATTGACATGTGGCGATGGTTATGTCAGATGAGGCTTCATTCCATTTGAACGGTAGAGTAAATCGTCATAACTGCAGGATTTGGAGTCAAGAAAACCCGAGATTATTTGAGGATCACGAAAGGGATTCTCCCAAAGTTAATCTTTGGTGCGATATTTCTCGCGATAAAATTTATGGGCTTTTCTTTTCTACCAAAAAAACAGTTTTCGGTAATAATTACACGGACATGTTACAAAACTTCTTTTATCCATAATTAGAACAAGAAGGCGTTTTAGAGAATCCCTATTTCTTTTTTTCAACAAGACGGAGCCCCATTTCTCTAATATAGCTACAGAATGGAACTGGACTGGTAGAGGAGGGCCTATAGAATGGGAGCCTCGGTCTCCAGACCTTACAGTTCTTGATTTTTTTCGGTGGGGCTTTGTTAAGGCTAAATACCTGCATACAGAAAATCGGCAAGCACATTGAACATTTGTTATAGAGATGTACGTACTTCTAAACGATTTTTGTCTTTTTAGTCAATTGTACTGTACCATTAAGCTGTAAGCAAATGTAATTTGAATTGTAACGGTGTTTATTCTTCTGTCAGTCATGGGACGCTAGATGTCCCGTTGTTTCCATTTCTGATTTTACAGTGGTATCTTCATAAACGTTTATCTCTGTTATTTCTCAGCCGATTTTAATTTTGTAAATAACATTTAAATACTGAAAGAAGCGCCTTTTCAAATTATTGCGGATAAATAGAGCATCGTATCAAAAAATTCAGTATCGGGTCTGCAAATTATGCTAAAAAAATTGGACTCATATAAAACTCAATGGAGAAAACCACGTCTTAATACTTCATGCGGAAAATGCTATCAAAATCAGTCAAAATATAATAAGATACCCTGTATAAAAAAATAGAATTAATATAAAAATAAATTCATTAATTCAGAGACAAGCTTGAGCTTCTTGACGAGACCACTCCGCTATTCTCGCCAAAAATTTGTTGCGAATTTTTAACATTGCATGGGCTCTCTATATACGAGGTCTGTCCGAAATGTATCCGACCTTTGGCCGAGAAAAATCGAACTGGTCATTTACAGATATGAAAGCTTAATTGCTTTCAAAATATTCTTCTCGGGACCGTACACACTTATCCCAGTGTTGCTGCCACTCTTGGAAGCATCTCTGGAAGGCCGTTTTTGGAAAGCGGTTCAGCTGCTCCGTCGCATTCTGCATAATGTACTCCCGAATGTCAAATCTTTTCCCTCTCATTGGCATTTTCAACTTGGGAAACAGCCAGAAGTCACAGGGAGCCATGTCGGGAGAATAAGGAGGCTGACGAACAACTGGGATGCTGTTTGGTCAAAAAAGTCTGAATCAGATGAAAGGAATGCGCCTGTGCGTTGTCATATATAGCTGCCAAGTTCCCGAGGTCCACAGATCCGGTCCCTTGCACCGCACGGCATCACGAAGACGACGGAAGACTTGTTAATGATCCGTCCGTGAGGAGCGTATTCATGATGAACCACTCCACGGTAGTCGAAGAAAACTGTCAACATCACTTTCACATTGCTGCGGACTTGCCGTGTTTTCTTTGGCCTCGGAGGTGTTGGATGTTTCCATTGGGAAGACATTTGTTTCAGGGTCGTACCCATAAACCCACGAATCATCGCCAGTGATAGTCTTCATGAAGTCTGGGTCATCATTTGCCGCGTCCACCATGTCCTACGCAATTCTTGCACGCAGTTAGCAACTTCGGCACGAATTTTGCGGACACTCTCCGGAAGCCCAAATCATTATTCAAAATGGCATGCACGGAACCAATGCTTATCCCAACTTCGTCTAACAATTCTCTAATAGTAATACGACGGTCCTGCAGGACCGAGGTGTTAATCTTCTGTGGTTTCGGCTTCTGACAAGGTTTGATGTGGTAGCGCTGCTCCAGTCGTTCCGTCATTTCTAAAATTTGCAAACACGACGAGCCGCCAGCACACTACCGCACTCACGTACTGATCATTGCTGAGGATCACGAGCTGCGCAGGAGATATTTCACACACATGCACAGGAGGGTACTCCACAACTCCCTACCAAATATCATCGCACTCGCTTTATTACTTTCACGGGAAACATGGCAGGTCGGATACATTTTGAACAGACCTCGTATGTATACCCTTTGATATGACAAACACGTTCTTCCGAGATGTCCACAGACTTTGCTATGTCTCTAACTTTAATTCGACGGTCGCCTAGCACCATTTGGTGAACTTTTTCGATTACCCTCATATATGTTTCTTTTTCAAATGGGATATGGAATATGCACCCCTAATCTTTTTTTAATCAAATATATTCAAGTCTAATATTTTTAATTAGAAGTAGTTGGAACTCATGTAAAAATTGCTTTAAAAAATACAGACAAATGAAATTTTCTGGGAATGTGATATTCAAGGGACACTCGAATAAAAAGGTACATTTTAATTGAAACCATGTTCAAAGGAAAACATTTCTTTTGTTTACAAGCATTTTTATTAACGACCAAGTTTGTTGGACAAAAATCTTCTTTGAAAGTTTAAATTTAAAGCCAATTATTCGTTTCATTTCGCTACTTCAGGATTTTCTTTCATATTTTCGTCCTTCTTTTTATACGAATGTACATCTTTTGAAATATTTCTCATTAGCTGTGTTATCTACGGATACACTTATTTACATTTTCCTTTTTTTAGGAATTAAAAACAAGGTTTACTAAAAGAAAACAGGTATATCTAGATTTACATTCAAATGTTCAACTTTCCTTGCATGAATATTTATACTTCTTTATAAAAAGTATGCGTATTATCCATTTATCTGACATGCTTATTTAAAACGTCTATATCTCCCAGCGAAATCTATACTTTACCATACAAGAGAAAGTTTAATATCAATCCGTTTCAACAAAAGTTAGTTAAAACTATTACTTTTTTCCAAGTTCCAAATAATATTTTAACACCAGTTAAACTTTGTGATATATTTTTCTAATCTTCTCAAATTTATGTACGACCAACATAGCTTAAGATCATAAAATGTCATCGTAAAATTTGGCAGTTGGGTGCTTAACACAGAATCGATACTTTGAAATAAGTTCATACACTCCTGAACAAAATTAACGCGCCAACGTAAGAAATCCCAAATTTTACACGCAGATAAATTATTTCTTGCATCAAGAAAACAGATTTTCTTGCAAAAATTAGTCTCCATTCAATAAAATAATTTTCTTGAAATTTTTTTTAAATTTGAAAAATTTTTTTGGGGTTAAAAAATCAAGAAAATCCTAAAAGAAAAATGTTTTTTCTAAGTAAATCATGTAGTTCTGGGTTAAGAAAATATTCATATTAAATAGGAAGGGAAAAAAATGGTGGGGGATCTCACAAGTTCTATTGAGAAATTAGGCGATCAGTTTCGTGTTCAAAAAACATATCATCGGGCCCGCTACAAGGATATCTAATAAAAGAAAAATTACAATAATGGAAAAGAACGTTAATAATTAAAATTAGGAGCAACTGAATGAACTAATGAAAAAGTATTTTTTATAGGTTACAGTACACGCGGTAAAAGAAAAAAAAAGGGAAATTATTACATTAACCGGAATCTTTCGGTTGTTTATAAAACGTTTTACGTTAAAGGTTATATCATTGGTAAGTATGGTATCTGTATTCTTTCCGCGCTACTATCAAAAAACCTAATATAACAAAACTGAGCATTTACGTGCCCCCGGGAAAACTATTTCATTGCTGTTTTTGAAGATTAGTCGCATAAATTGAGAGATGTAAGAGAAAGGCCCGGAGCAAGAAGCTTTAATGCTTTTCTTTTTCCATATTTTTTTTCCCGGTCGATTCCATCAATACCAGGAGTATTTATTAGAAGGTTTTGGGTTTCCCTAGATGTGTACTTCTGCATTAAGTTCACTTTTTGTTTGAACATTATTTTTAGGGATAACACCTCTACTTTAGCCTTTTAAAATCACAAGAAAGGAATAATTTTATCGCATTTTGAAAGGATATGTCGAAATTTTTTTTTAAAAAGGGGGGCGAAATTTAAAGCATTTTAAGAATTTAAAAAAATGATTTATCTTAAGAAAATGAAACTATTTATTTATGAACAATACCTAAGCGTTTTTCAGAATTAAGAAAACTATTTATTACCCTTGAAAATATTTTTTTGGTTATAATGGTCATTTACTTATCCCAAGAATCGCTTTCTTCAAACTTTTAAAAGTTTTTTCTTGAATCGAGTTAACAAATTTTAAAACAAATAATTGGGGAAAAAAAATAGAAATCGTTGGGAAAATTTATTTTTTTGGGTTGGTCCCTGTGATACAAGTACGAAGTGACATTTTAGAAATCAACAATGAAAGGTTAGAGATATAAAAAATATTTTATTTTTAAATTTTGGGAAAATTTTTTTTAAAAAAAACAATATAATCTAAATTTTTTAGGTGCCAGTCGGTTTTTTGAAATTGGTTATGGGGCCTTTTTTTGAAAATATTCTTTTGACGGCACAGAAGTGGTTGGTGCACAAAGATATTTTTCATGGAGTTTGAACAGTTCAGGAAAAAATGTTTGTTTTCCCCCAAAAGCTCAAAGGATTGCATGATCGAGGTATGTTTTGGAAGATAAAACTGCTTGACCATTAGAATAGTTTTTGGGCTTTTGGTGAAAGAGCTTTTTTTGTAGATTGGGCGATTTTGCTGTCAAGGTAATTCCACAACATATTCACATCATTTCTATTATATTTGGTCTCTGACACAGGTGTAGAAGCAAAAAAGTGAACCAGCAATGAGACCCTCAAGTTCATTTAAAATCAATTTCTCCGCATTTTTTATTTTTTTGGGCCCCAAAACCCAAATTTTTTTTGTAACGGGGACCCAAAAAAGTGGCCTTTGCCGATATTTTGTCTTTTTCATAATTTCCCAGGCGTGGGGAAAATAGAAAGTACGTTTTTTTTAATTCACCCCCGATACCCTTTTAATCATTATGGGCATGGAATGTTGAGCCCTCGCAAAAGGGGAAATTATTGATATAAAGGTTGTAAATTAAACCAAAAATTTTTAGATTTTAAAACATTTCCCAAATATTATCTATTATCTATTCACCTGCATTAAGCATCATAGGACCCTTTTGGCAGGTTTTGACATCACAGCTACCAGTGGGATTTAATTCCACTAAACGTTGGAAAAGGTGAGTGGAGTTCCCACCGTGTTACGACATCTTGTTTGACCTTTAGAACACTAACATTTAATTGTTGTTGCATTTGAATTAGTCTTTCTACAGCAGTTACACTATGTTTAAAATATTCCACAATTAATCTGCATTTTTTTAGAATGTCACTGGGTTTATTGCTTTTCTTTAAATTTTTCCATGCCCCGATAAATTTAATAAGAGCGATACATGGATGATGGTGTTTGTAGATGATCCGATGGTTTTTTTAATATTTGCACCGGCTAAACCACAGTCACAATTTTTTCACTAATTTCCCCCCCTTTCTGAAAATGTCTGATAGTTCCAAACCGGGTTTGTGCTCCCGTTTGGGTACTTTTCCTCAATTTGTTTGGGGGGCGCTGGCATGTAAAGTACCATTTGCTGAAAATATTGCCTTTTCAGTTTTTATAAAATTTTTTTTAATTTTTTTTTTCTTTAAAAAAGTTTTTACTAACTGATAAAAATGGGTAGTAACATTTTATAATGCTGTGTGCTATCTGATGTCCAGAGGTCTGTTGCCTACTGCAACGAAATGTGCTGATGACAATTTTTGTCGCAAACATCAAATTTTTTGCCAAAAAGTTGGGGCATGCCTTTCCACGGGAACAAAGGGGTTTAATTTTTAACCCTGTCCTTTAATTTTTCCTTCCACAATTCTAAGGGGGTTTGGGTTTTCAGCAACAATCATTTTAACTAGCGCCTGATTGGGTTTTGGCGTTGTCTGCTTCTGCTAACTCAGTGTCGGAGGTGGAGCCAAATAACCACAGTTGCCTTTGCCGTTTAGATGGCTGGAAAATTTCCCCCAAGAACCAGAAATGATTTTGGTGGCCCTACTGTAAATGTTGATGGCCCCCGGGTTTTAAAAGGGATGGCCTGTTAGATGTTGATGGCCCGTTTTTGATGTTGATGGCAATTTCGTCATGTAGGGTAATATTTTCCCTCACTAACGATATCATCAGGACTACAGGCAAAATTTACTCGGGGGCCTTTTTTAAATTTGACTTTTGGGGTTGTTGTATTTTTAAAAAAAATTTTAAAATTTTTTTGACACAAATTTAAGTTACAAATTTTTTGTCCGCCGTTAATTTGAACTGCCATACTACAGACTTTTTTCCTCTGGGCGTAATTTTTAGATAACTGTTTTGATTTGAACGAAACGGAAAAAGATCGCAAAAACAGTACAACTGAGGGTGAGACAGAATTGTGCAGCGAAAACACGCATAATCCCTATGAGCAGGTTGCAACAAGTATCAACGAGTGCAAGTCTTAATCATTCCTTTGTCTTTCCTCCAACACAAGTTAATTCCCGATTTCAAGACTTTCAAGTTAGGAGGAATTCTCGGTAAAATGTAAACGTTATTTTAGCATTTTGTCTATACCACTATCTAATATATTTTTTTGAAAAATTTAATTTGCGATGAACCATTTATAATGTTGAGAAAAAAATATTTGATTTTTTTTTTTTTAATTTATTTTTTTTTTTTTTGTCCAATACATAATACAAACTACAAACACATTGACATTGTAATAAAACTGTTTTCAATAAATAAATCAATAAATAAATTTGGTGACCAGGTGGATGCGTATTGAATCATAATCGAACGTTCGATTCAAATTTTAAGCTACGCATGCGCTTTGGATAATAATCAAATGTTCAACCAACGAACAAACCCTCACTTTCTCTCTTCCCCCTTTGGGGGCGGGAAAGGGGGGATTTGAGGCTGTTCGTTTACTTATTGACATTTACCGAATTTAAAAAAACCATTTAAAAGATCATACCATCTCTGCGGTTGTATAAACAAATTAATGTATTCGAAAACCCCGATTTTTGTTAGGAAAACCCCCCGAGCGGCCCGGGAAAAACAAAGAGTGCGCTGATGGGTTTTAAAGGAAAACCGGGGAGGTTTGGCGGGGGGATAAATTGCAAATTTTCAGATCGCAGCCCGATAAAGCATGAACCTACATGTATTTTAATTCGTATGTACACATGTCTAGAGAGAATGTTAATAGTAGGTTCTGGACCTTTTTTGACAATTCTACAACACACTCTATTTCTTTGATAATTTTAAAATGACGTTATTAAGTAAAGCAATGTCTTGTTTATTAATTGTGATGAAACCGTTGAAATCTGTTTGTTATTGTTTTTTTTTTTTTTTTTTTTAAAAAATTTTTTTGTCCCCGTTTTTGTGTTTTGGAAAATTCAATTAGGATAGTTGCAAGTTTGAAAATGAATCGTCAACCTTTGAAAATTTGGGGGGTGGAGCAGTAACATTACACGGTGGGGTATATTCTCAGCGATATATTGCCAATTTGTTTACCCTAAGTCGTATGATTAGACGTTTTTATGAAACGGGAAGTTATTTCCGGGAAAGTTTTTAATTTAAAAAATTTTTCGGGTTTTTCAATGTTAAAAAAACATTAAAAAGCCGTAATGTTTCGGTTTTCTGCTCGGGAAAAGTCAGAAGAAGGTTAAAAGAATCGGGCTTTAAAGATACCCACAACTGCGCTATTACTTATCATAAAGAACACAGTCGCCAGATTGCGTTTTGCTAGTGATTACAGTAATTGGTTTACGGATGATTGGAAACGTGTTTTATTTTCTGATTGAAAAAGAGCCCCTTTTATAGATGAACGAGTTTGACAAAGACCAGGAGGTTAAGTTTAAATTTTATTTTTTCCTTAAAGTTCCCGGGGGGGAATTTTTTCATCCACGAATACAAATTTTGATCTCGAGAACATTGTAGTTGAATATGTACGGCGTTTTGGTACTTCAGAGGAGGGAAATTTTTTTTTTAGGGGAAAAATTTTTCCGAATCTTTTATTAGGGAAACGTACTGGATTATCTCAATGATGTTCATATACCGTTTATTGAATCACCATAAAAAAGTCCGAGCATAAATCCGATAGAACATTTATGGGGGAAGGAGTGACGTCTCACGCCAGCAGCTGCAAACCTGATAGAACTCGAAGATGCAGTTCTTACAAAATGGGAAAACACTCCGCAGGAAGTCATCCAAAGTGTAATTAAAAGCATGCCTAGTTGCATAAATGCAGTAATCAGAAGTATAGGAGGCAGCACACGCTATTAATATCCTGTTATGGCCATCTATTCATTTGTATTACCATTTAATTGTTTTTGACGTTTTCTACGATTGGTAATCTTATTGAAATTAAATTCTAACAACGTCCTTTTTCGTGTAATACACTTCTAAATTCTAAAATAATGTGAATTTGCGGATAAAACTATTGTGTATACAGGGTCATACAATCTGTAAATGAAACTTGTCTACATTTTCTACATCTACATGTTGTTTTACAGTTGCAGGCTTCCATTTCCAATTAAAAGTTTGAAATTACATCGCAGCAATTCCTATCATGCACATACATATATTATTTCCGCTAGAATTTGCATTAAATCTAATGTAGGAGCTGTATTTTGATCACACAATTGTTCACCATTTTCTTTTGAGATAGTTTCAGTCAATTTCAACAAAGTGGATTTTGTTCAGAATGATTGTTTTATTTTCGTAAACTAGAGAATTATTGCCATGGTTGGTAAATGCCATGCATTAGAAAGTATTCCTAGAAACGCTTTAGGAAAATTCGTACCTAAAACCGAATGCAAAAATCATTTTCAAGGGTCGAATAATATAGAGCCCATCCCTTTATCATAGACGCACACGTTTTGAATGCAATTTAAGCAAATTCCTTGAATGATTTTAAAAACAAAGTAATCCTTATACTTCATTCAATATTACTTGTCATCTACCAAATTTATTGAAAGCATATTGCATCAATCTAATAGTATCTATGTATATAGGGTACATATGTACAATATACGAGTGTACATGTGTATGTATTTATCGATTAGTTCAGATTTCACGTACATATTCATCTCTATGTTGCATTTAGAGCTGCAGTAGATTCGCCTGCTCCTATGACATATTGTTTTAACCTGAACAAGCCATTGTTGTTGCCTTGGTGCATGTGAAGGATTGAAATTCATGTGATTGATAGTATCAAACGCCGTAATATTGCATGCACCAAAGCTACAGTAGTGATGAATGTGTGTTAAAGTCGGTGGTGGTGATGTTGCACATTTAACTATAAAATTCTGGATTGTGATGTATAATAGATTTTTGTTTTTTTATAAAATGGAACAGAGGATACTTTTAACTATTTTTCCCAAATGAAACTGCTCGAAAAGCATTTAAAAGAAGGTGTTCTGTTCGGTTCAGAAGATGTTGCAATTCAAATACTTTACAAATAGTTATCTAAACTTTCAAAATCAATAATCATCTGGATAGAAATTGTTTGGAATATTGAGGGCATACAACATATAAGCTCATTCACGACGATGGATGGCCTATTGAAAGTATTTTGGTCAGCGATATTATGGACAATGATTCCTTTCTCAAAAATATTTTCAACTTCATGGCACTCTTGATTAAACCGGAAACGGATATCAACTTCCTTATTTCAAATAGGATACTCTGTATATTATGGATCCTTTAGACAACCTTTCAAAAACAAGTTCAACGATGTACAATATCATAGATGTAGGACGTACCATTTTTGAGCTATTCAATTTTTTCTGAAAAAATTTGACAAACGTAGAGTTTAACTTAAACATTAATATCTTCTATTCGCTATTACCTATGTAAACCAGTTTTGGGATTTTCATTGGCAACATAAATTCCTCTTTATTGCCGTAAATACATATCAAAAATGTTACACAGAGTGTTCCAAAAACCCAATCCAAACACTAGCATATTCAACTAAAAAAAAAATTTTTTAATGGGAAGCCCTATTTTTGAGGATGTCTACGTATTCTACTCGAGGAAATGCAAGTAAAACACCTTTTAATTCCTATGCCTAAATTCGATCGTTTCCGAGTTATTTAAGAAAATCATCAAATCGATTATTTATTACTAGAGTAACCTAAACTTGCGGACTCGCATAGGCGTCGGTATTACGGGTTAATATAAGAATACGAAAAATTCATAAATAAACTAAACCGGTAGAGAAGCAGGCATGTAGTGTCGACCTTGAATACAAATCACGTTAAACCGCGCTGAGAGAGATTTCGTTTTAGTACCGGTTGAGCTGTTGCAGAGATTAGTCGAACGGTCAAGGTTATGTACTTACGTGTCGCTTTTGAAAATATAGCTGGTGTCTTTTGTGTGTTGTAGTGTAGTGTTGTAGTATTATACCAAGTACATAATTAGTGTATCGTTTCATATAGAACTAATATTTACATACCTAAGAAAACAATGCCTCGTAATAGATTTGCTACTAATGTACATAAGTATGTGTCACTTTTTCCCCATTTAAAATATGACGGTAGTGCAGTTTTTTGCTTAATATGTAATGTTCGTTTGGCTGCATTGGACAGAACTGATTGCCAGATGCATGTCAATGGTATTAAGCATATGAGAAATGCAAGAACTGAAATACCTTATACACTACTCCTCATACATTTATTAATTATGTTTACCTCTTGTAATCTTCCGTTGTCGTTGGTGAGAAAAGCAGCTTTTAAAACGTTTTGGCGACAATACGTTCCAAAGTACCCATTACCCTCACAAACACAATTACAGAATCATTTGCCGCGAATGAAAGAGATGCTAGAAAATGTGTGTAAACGTGATTTGTGTTCCAAAAAATACGGATTACCGTGGATGAGACGACCGATATAAAGAAAAACAGTATTGTGAATGTAATAGCTCGCGTTTTATCTAGCGAGAACACAGCATCTCGATATTTGTTAGCTTGCAAACGTGTTCAACAATGTACCGCGGAAAATATTCAAAAAGTGATAATGAACGCTTTGAAAAAATTTAAAATTGCCCAAGATCAAGTTGTGATGATTGTGACAGATGTTAAGTGTTGGGCGATCCTTAAAACATATATTTCCTAACTTAATACTTATAACCTGCGTGCTGCGTGCTTTGCATTTAGTTGGTGAAGTTGTTCGACAACATTACGGAAACGTTGATCGGATGATTGGAAGTACTAAAGCAGTGTTTCGTAAATCTCCTAAACGTTTAAAAGAATTTCGTAAATTTTGTCCAGGTATTCCAGAACCCCCTGAACCAATTTTAACGCGATGGGGTACTTGGCTAACAGCAGCTTCTTACTATTTGATCCATTTTCAACAAATTCAATCAGTTATAATGCGATTTAATCGGAATGAATCCAAAGCAATTAGAGAAAGCAAAGAGAATTTCAAATTCCTCAACTTTTAGAAGATTTAACAACAATATGTACCAATTATACAGTATTACTAGATGCCTTCAGAAAACTACAATGTACTGAATTGTCATTGCAGGAATCATTAGACTTAGTGGAGAGTGTAAAAAATAAATTACACACATTAAATGATACGCCAGGATTATGCGCTAGTCAAAAGTTGGCAGATGTTTTAAGGAAAAATCCCAATTTTAATACTTTAGAGGCCGTTTATAATAAGTGTAAGAATAGTGAACTTTTAAGTGATTTTGAAAAACAGTTTCTACATGCAAATGTAACTTTCTTAGATGTGGAGAGATCGTTTTCTATGTATAAGAATATTTTTCTTGTCGACGCACAAGGTTTAAAGAAGTAACTGTGGAAACATATGCAATGATGCAAGTTTACAGTAGTTCACATCCTGATGCCTCTAATTTGTTGAATAATTAGCAAGTAAGTTTATTTATGAATTTTTCGTATTCCTATATTAACCCGTAATACCGACGCCTATGCGAGTCCGCATGTTTTGGTTACTCTATTTATTACCAATAAACAACTAGAATTGACAAGGTAGGCTTTATTTTACTTAAGCTGATGACTAAAGCGAGGTAATGTCTCTGCGCGGCATAAGCGTGTATTTCCTTTAGTAAGTACAATACCAAAAAATAAATAATCGAATAATAATAACAGAACCTATCAAGAATTACAAGAAAAGTTGTGAAACACTCACTCTCTTAAGCAGCGTTACCAAATAGGTTGGTGGGCTGCAACGGAATTACCAAACATTAAAAGTAGAAGCACCATTATCAGTATTACCACTAGAGTTTGTTAAAAAGGTGGTACCGGATGGTAGTAGCGCAGCGGTAGCAGCGTGGGTAGGGGTAATTTTCAACTCGTAGTCGATCTCGACAGTACCGCGAGAGAGTTCAAAGCGACAGTGCGTTGCACGCTGCACGCCAATGTACGCGGAGATGAGACGCCCAAAGGGTGTAACGTTCCCTTCGAATGTGAATAAATATCTCAGGCATTCCCCTGGATTAGAAGTTCGCATGTTTATTGCACAATATTCAATAGCGGATTGCTAAATCACGATAGGTTTCAATGAAGAAAACATTGTAAAAGTAAACGTCATGTATTGAATTTAAGAAACAGTATTCCATACTGGTAATTTTTGCATGATTTTATTTTTATGTTAGGTGTGTCCAACATCCCACAACATCCAGTATCTAATAAACACTTTCGTCTTTTTTGGGCTAAGTACGTTCCCTCATGGAAGCTGCCAACATCTATACAATTAGGATATAATTTGCCACGTGTGCAACGTACAGTAAAGGAATGTATAAAAGACGAGTTGAGAAATAAGAAAATCTGCCTATGTGTGATGAAACAACTGATGCTCAGAAACACAGCGTCATTCATGTTGTGGCGCGTCCTTTAAAACGTGATGGTCCACCAGCTTCATTGTTGTTATCCAGTAAAAGAATTCAGAAAACTAATGTAGAAACCGTTCTCAAGATAATAAAAGATTCGTTGAGAGAATTTTGTATCACAGGAACCCAAGTCACAATATTCGTTATTGACGGAGCCGCAACAATGCTGAGAGTTGGTAGGATGTTGAAAATATGCTTTCCGACTCTTCTTCACATAACATGCCTCATACACGCATGTCACCTCGTAGCAGAAACCATTCGAAAGAAGTATCCGATGGTGGATAAGTTAATAGTATCTACCAAAAAAGTGTTCAATCTCCCAAACACATCCGTGTATTCAAACAATTGTGTCCGAAATTACCGCCACCACCTCAGCCTGTAATAACGCCATGGGGAACATGGCTCCAGACAGTATCTCACTAAGAGAAATATTTTTCACAAGTGAAAAATGTCATCTTGAAACTTGATTCAAATGATTCTGCAGCAGTTCGAGATAGTCGGCAACTTTTTTCCAATTCGGACGTTCAACAACAAACAGATGAAATTTCCATGAACTATTGTGAAGTTGCACAAGCTATTGGACAATTAGAAAACAGTCGCTTATCTGCACGAGACGCATTAAATTGCATAAACAATTTACAAGCCGCTCTAGAAAACTTGACGAACACTATAGGAGTCGATGTTGTTCAAAAATTTAGTGCAATTTTAACGAAAAATCCCTATTTACGAAAGGTTCGGTCTATAACTGAAAATCAAGAGTGCCCAGATGAGGAAAAAGGAATATCTAACATTTGCAAATCTTATTTCACTGGATATCGAACGATCATTTTCGAAGTACACGACAACGTATTCACAACACCGTCGACGGCTGGATGAATCGACAATGGAAGCGTTGCTGATGTTGCAATTCTACGCAGCTTATCAGGGCGGTTACCAATTGCCACAGTGGACATCCAGACGACAGGAAAAGGTAACAAACCTTTTTAACAAACTCTAATTATCACCCACTGGATTAAAGTGGTGAAATGATGGAAGATGTTTTGGAGACTTGAGAAACAATTTTTTTGTACTTGCTATTAATGCAGCTACCTCGAGTGAATATTGTTGAATAGCTTCTGCCACAAGATGTAAAGCAAGAGAACGGCCCATCGAACGCATTGGCGTGGCACCATCACTCATAAACATCAACATTTGACGTGGTAAGACTTGAAAGTACTAAGTAGTAAGTATCGCCCTCACAATTGCTGCACCAGCACACTTTTCCAGTCTTTTGCTAGCTAGTAACAATGAAAATGTTTGTTTATGAGAGTTCAGCACACGTACTATAACATTTAGAATAGAATTTCTTTTTACAATCTGTTGTTTCGTCAACACATAACCAAAGCAACTGATTTTTTTAATGTAGATTTGATTTTCTTTTCCACGTCTTCGCGTACAAATGAAACATACTTAGATGCCGCTTTCGTAGTTGGAAACTTCAGCTCGGGGTTGTACTTATACCAAAAGTTCTGAAACGGTTCTTTTGCATGTAAGCAAAGTGACAAACTACATGTTATCATCATGACAAGTAAATCGAAAATAAGGGCAGTTCTCGTTAGCACGCCCTTTTTTCTGTTTCTGTGTTCTTCGGTATTTATATGTTGGTTACAGTTCGCCTTGTCCCACCACATTAATTGTTTTTCACACACTTTACAAACTATTTTAGCATCATCGTAGAACAAATCCGGAAAGTCACAGATAAACTTATTTACTGTGCCAGCAAAGTGTCGTTTTTTAGCCTTGCTCACATTACACATTTTAAATTAATAATTATATATTTATAACGAATACCACGTAACACAAAACAGCACACGCTCTCGATTCCTAAACTGAACGAAAAATAAGCAGCCGGACGCTGACAAAGCGAGAATCGATTTGGGGCTGTGTGCAACCCGCTACTCCGGTGAAACGCCTATGTATTGCCTCGCTCTACTAATGACAAATGAACACTGCAATAGTGACAACCTTCAAAGATGTTTTAAATTTCAAGAGTGAATAATAAGATCCAAATTTATAAGTTGTTTATGAAATTGTGTAGGAAATAAGAAAAGTAAATTGGTGCATTTGGCGATCTTAGCTAGTTTAGCTAGTTCTCGTTGAAGATTTATTTTATCATATACTCAAACTGTGTGACAACGTATGTGTTGAGATTGATTGCTATTCTGCATACAAAAATAAATGCAAACTACAAAGTAACCCTTAGAAGAAGCAATAAATCCTGTTTACTCTTGCTATTGCACTAAAATACACCATTACGGATTGCTTTTTCCGTTATTTTTTCGTCTTATAGCTTTCTCGCTCACCCAAAGCAGGCTTCCAAATAAATTACCAATTCAAATTTTAGTTAAGTTTCAGTTAAACCCTTTGAACATGTTCCACTAAGTCTGTGCCGGACAAAGGATAAGCTCTATTCCTACTACCTGATGTAAAGAACGCTCCAAACTCTATTTTCTCTGAAAATAAAGGTGGAAAAGAGGTACCCTAATTTATTATTAATAGCACGAGATAAGCACTGGGACACAAGCGTAGGGACATTTCAGTTAATTACATAGTTTTGTACGCTGGCTACATGGGCCACTTAATGCAATCCCAACGAAGCAGCTCAAGTAAAATGGAAAAAGCGCTGTAATTATGAGGCGTAGATTACAGAACTTTACGGCGTAACCTTGAAAGAAGCGTTTCCGCTGTATAAGATTTAATAAACTTTCGTTTTAGAGAATTTTTTTCATTTAACATAGGACCTTTTCATAGCCTTTTAACGTAAATGTAAGCGACGGCGTATTAAAGTATTTTAAATTAAAAAATGTGTTAACATTCTTATATCACCCTGAGAATTTAATATCGCCTTTAATCCTGGAGCAACATCACCAAAAAATTAAGTTTTTTTCTAAGAATTTTTGGCGATATGTTCTTTACAAGAGCGGGTAATCTACGAGTCATTCTGCATCTGAATATATCATTTTAGAAAACAAATGTTTTCACTTGTTTTTACTGTATTAAGGAGCGTAAATTATAACAACAAAACAATAGAAAATACAGCCGATAGGTAATAAAATTCTAATCTAAAGATAACCAAAAATTAATGCTAATATCGCTCATGGTATTGATGGAATCATTCCCGGCAAAAACAATGTAGTAGAGAACATAGCACTAATACACGGACATGTTTCTGCCAACCCGGCGTCATCAGCGTGGTTTCGAGTACAATTTTCTGCTGCATACAATTACGTTTGCCTCTCAGGTTGTGTTGCTAATCTCCTGTGTCCCTTGACGATAGGTGTCGCCGAGAGACATATTCAGTGCTGTTTTTGGAGATTAAATCTAACGAACCCGTTCTATCCCTTCTTTTCAAGAAAACAAAAAATATATATATACAAGTACCTACTTTTGCCGTTTAGGCTATAAAGCAAGTTAAAATAAGGAGAAATGCGGAAAAGGCCTGTCACCACGAATCGAGATATATGGTCCTTTCTGTTCGTCAAATTTGTGAGATATGAGATTTGTGAGATATGAGAAGTGCAAAGGTTCCTTCTCTTTATTGATTAGGTTTGCATTCTTATTTATGTAAATAGTCTCATAGGTGTCCCGCTCACGTGGCGAAATCACATTTTTAATTAATTTTAGGTTTTCTAATTTAATATTATCGTTTATGTGTTGTGCGACACTCGACGCCTCTATCTTCCCGTACCTGCATCACCTGATGTGTTCATTAAATCTAGTACCTATCGCTCATTTCGTTTGACCAATATAGGCTTTATCACAATCACCACATGCAATTTTGTAAATTCCCGATCTTTCTCTCATTTCAGGTTTATCTTTTGGATTACCAAGAAGGTTTTTGAGTGTATTTCGTGAACTGAAACACACGTTCATCTCGTTCCTTAAACACTACTAATACCTTTCGATGGTCTATAGAAGGGAAGTTTCACAAATTTCTTGTCGCAGGGTCCCTTTGGGATTAAGGTCGTGGAATTTCTGACATAGAGCCTATGTTGGACTTTCCTAAGCATGCGATCGACATCTATAGAAATGTAACCGTTATAAATAGCTACATTTTTTATGAAATTTAGCTCTTTATTGTACCTACTTTTACTCAAGGGGAACTTCACCAATCTATCAACTAAGAAGCTATTTTGTGTTGTCCACCGTGGTTGGAGCCCAACACAATGTATCTATTAGTGTTTGTTTCCTTTCTATAGATGTCAATTTCCAGTTTTTTATTATTTCTAATTACTAAACTATCCAGGGACGGAAGTTGATTGTTCACTTCTTCTGTGTATTTAACAGTTTCGAATTTTGAATTTAGTGTCGCGAGCAACTTCTGAATGGTACTTTTCTTCGTATCAAAGACCGCGAAAATATCCTCTACGCACCTAAGCCAAATTCTGGGGAAATACACATTGTCCTTTTTCAAACTGGTTTCAAATGTACTCATGAATAAGTTGGCTATGAAAGGGGCAGCAGATTGCCCATCGCCGTACCCTCTCGTTGTACATAATACTTGCCCCCAACTTGCATACGGTTTTGGTTCATGCAGAGCAATGTTAGTACTCCGCAATTCTGACATTGTTTCTTACTTTTCGCAAAATTCAGCCATCAATATTGAACAGTAAATTTTGGACATGATTTTTTGTCTTCAGCATTCTCATGGGGATATTTATATACCCCCAAAAAAAGTCCAAGTGAGTCAAATGTGGCGATCTAGCAGGCCAAGCAATATAGAAAGAAATATGAGGTTCCTCTGTTCTTGAAGTGGCGTATTGTCCAAAATCTCATCGAGTTTCAGTTTTAAAAGCTCAAGATAGCGTTTAGTGTTAAGCGTACCTTCAGGTACGAAAAATACCTTATTTTTAAAAGTCCCGCACCAAACAAAACTAAATCTATGTTAAAAACGAACATATCGCACAATTAGTGGATTTTCTTGTGACCAATGGTGACTGTTTTTCCGGATGTATATTCCATTATTTGAAAAATTACATTCGTCTGTCCATAATACTCTAACCACAATGTTTTGCGGTTGATTTCACACAGCTAGTTGCAACAGTCTAAACGCCTTTGGTGATCGCCTGGATGTAAACGATGCGCTGGTTTAATTTTATAAGGTTTAAATTTGTTTTTCTTAAGACAGTGATGCATTGCCCCAATACTTAAACATAACTTGGCTGCACCTACTCCTCCGAAGTAAACCAACACTTTAATTTCGCTTTCTTCGTTATCTTTTCAATTTCCCCGTCTATTAAATGCATTTTTATTAGATTTCAATCTCCGCTCTAACAATCGAAAATACGTTATTTCTGGAATTTCCCTCTCCGGAAAACGTTACCTATACAAATGTCGAGCTTCCTCTATATTCTTATTGCACCGAAAGTACATTTCTAACATATCCATCTTTTCATTATGGCACATCCGATTCATGCTGTTTTAATGCGGAAGTGAATGTAGCAAAATGATAATCGCCTAGCACAAATTCACAGCATAAGTTAGTTGTTAAACTGTGTTTGACGCACTGTACTCTGTTTTTCACAGTCACGGCTCACTTCAAAAAAAACGTCGCTGTCATGGTCCACTAGATTGAGAAGTGGAAATAAGTTTGTTTTCTAAAATGATGCATTCAGATGCAGAATGATTCGAAGATTCCGAAAATGGAAAAATATACAAAGTGTTCCATTTAAAAAACCAAAGTTAGTCATTTCCGGTGAACTAGTACAGTCAATTGTTTTTCTGAGAGGAGAGTCTGAATCTAAGGTAACAAATGCAATTGTTATGTAATTTAACCGTTCTTGTACCTTTAGAAGCAAATAAGTTACTCATAGAACGCGGTTGAAACTAAACACCCTGTATACTTTAATTGTTTAATGTTATTGTTAATTTGTAAAACGCAATTGCATTTTCTTTTATTGCAAATACTGTTTTTTAAATTGTTTTTCTTTTGGGCAATTTATTATTATTAATATGTAATATAGTATTTTGAAGAATAAGTTAATACTTAACAGTAATTTGAAATATTTTGTAATAATTTTAATATGTACAATGATGTAATAGACGACAGTTCAAGTATTTCATAACTTTTTAATCTACTTATCACGTTATGTAATACGTATAACAGATAGTTAACCCGGAATTTTATTGTTACACGTCATTCTGTGGAACCAATTAAATTAGTAATACATATATGTACACAACTTTACCTTCTCTAGATCAGTTAGAAAACAATTATAATTAATGCATTGGACATTTAAGACGTTAGCAAACAATTACTGTAATGGAATTTAAAGCATTTCTGTATAAATTACATGGTTAGAATAAATAATTTGCATTCAAACAAACTTAATATAGTAATTGAAAGATAACATTATACTCTGTCATTCACAATTATTTCCTTTTAGACGTATCTCTATAAATAATGCTAGAATGCCTAAGCTATGACCTGACGTAACAGGCAGAACATTTCGTTTACGTTGCTCTTTTTGCACGGCGCTGCATCAAGCATATGTTTTTCAATGTGCAGGTCATGATTATATACATATATAAATCAGCGCTACAGGCCTTAGAGGCCCTTGGCTTCAATCTTCTTTACTATTTGCTTCCACTTTTCTCGGTCCTATGCTATTTCTTCCCAATTATTTACACCTATCTCCCTTATATCAGCTTTCACTTCTTTGGTAGTTTTTCTTTGGTCTTCCTCTTCTCTTTTTCGATCCTACTCCTTCACATAACACTTTCCTAGCAACTCTTTTCTCCGGCATTCGAGTAATGTGCCCTAACCTTATTCTTTATGCTGGAACTTTTTGTGTTATTCTTGGTTTTCTTTTTTACAAATCTATTACTTGTATGTTTGTGCGCCTTCTCCATTCGCCTTCCGTTGTTTTTACGCCTCCCAATATTTTCCTCAACATTTCCAGTTTTTGTTCGTCTTTTTTGTAATTATCCGGGCTTCGCTTGCATATAGGACAACCAGTCTGATGATTGTTTCGCAAGTTCCAATTTTAACTGCTCTCGATAGGTTTTTTGCTCTTAATAAAGACCCTGCCGCTTTATTTCCTTTATACATCCTCATCGATTTCGTTCTCTTCTTGGTTATTATTAATAATAACATTATTACTCCTAGATATTCGAACTGGCTAACTCTTTCAAAATCGCAAACCTCTCCCTCTTCACTGAATTTGATATATTTATTCTCATCTGTTACGTCTACTCCCATTTCTGTATATTTCGATTTTTCTCAGTTCATCTGTAATCCGAATTTATTTGCTTTTTCTCCAAATTTCCAAAAAATTCTTCTCGAGTTCTTTTTTGGATCTTGCTAATAGAACTACATCGTCTGCGTATGCAATACTTTGTATTTTGTGATAGTAAATCGTACCTGTTGTTTGCATCTTATTATTAATTCCAGTACCAAGTTGAATAAGTTCGTCGAGAGCGAATCGCCTTGTCTTAATCCTCGTCCAACTCTGAATTGATCTGAGCAACTGCCATCTATTAAAATTTTATTTTTTGTATTCGTTTTTTTTCGAATGTCATTTTCACCAGATTTATTAATTTTTTTTGGAATTTCTAATTTTGCAAGCGCTTCATATAATTTTCCCCTGGAAATTATATCATATGCCTGTTTAAAATCAATGAAAAGTATATGCAGGCCTAAATGTTGCTCATAGCTATTATTTTGGATCTATTTTAGCGTGAATATTTGGGCAAGTCGATCTTCCACGTCTAAATCCTCCTTGATACCCCCCCAACTTATCCTTTTTTTAATCCATTCCGTATAATTCAAAAAGTTCACTAAAACACACCAGCATTGTGGTAAGGGGTTTTTTAGTAATTTTTTTTCAGTGTTCCATACAAATTTAGAACCCGATTGCATTCCGTCAATGTTGGCCATAATTTATACGCATTTCTGAGTGAATTCCTCTATAATTTTCGCCCCGTGTCTAACCACCTTTCTTGAAAATTGGACAACTGAGGGGTTTTTCCCATTCATCTGACATTCTTTTTTTATCCACACTCTTCGTATCAATTGCTAATTTCGTTTATTTTTTCCTCCTTGTTTTAAAACCTTGCAGGTTCCACTTTCTACGGCACTTTGATTGTTCTTTTGTTCTTTAATAACTTCATGTACTTCTTGTTCTGTAGGTTCTTATATTTCTTCCTCATTGCCTTCTACTAGTTCTGAAGGTCCTTGTTCACGTTTTCGTTGATGTTCTTCTACGCCATTTAGCAATTGGCTAAAGTAACTTGCCCATACGTCCAATTTTCCTTTTACTTCTCATACTTCTTCATCTCTACAGTAAATTGTTCTGATGTCCGAACCTTATCTGGGCTATTTTACTTCTTGATAAAAATTGTTTACTTCTTTATTAGTGTAGTGTTCTTCTATTTTTTCTAATTGTTTTTCTAGTTGCTCCCTCTTTTTCTTCTGTTGGTGCATGTCCATTAATAACGTTGATTTTCCTGTATTTTCCACGTAATCTCAAATAACATATTCTCTCCGATATTGGTTTTAAATCCCCTACCAAACTTTTTAAAATTTTTATGAACCGGGAAACCGACGCAAAAAAGTCTGTTGTCCCTTTGCTTTAAAAAAAAGGGGGTTTTTTCCCGTTGATTACCCCGTTTCCAATTTGTTTTGTTTCTTGCAGGGTAAGTATATCTAATCATACTTAATCAATATTTCTTTTAAGTTTTTTACTGCTCCCTTCAGATGTACCTTTGTACATTCCATGTTTATCCCCACTCTTTTTGTTCATCTTTTTTTCGTTCTTATGTTTATCTGTCCAATGATTCCCTCTCATTTTCCTTTTCATCGCCTGGGCTTTCATGTTTTTTAGTATTCACTTGTTCCCTATTTGTTTTTTACTTCTTTCGTCCGTCGTTTGGGTTTGCATAATTTGTTTTTTTTTTATCCCATTTCCCTCCCGGGCTTTAAATTTTTGGACCTATCTTTACATGCTTTCCCCGCTTTTTTCTTCTTTGGTTTTTCTAACAATTTGCGTTTATGTTTCCTTTCCTTTTTTGGTGAGGTCATTATTAATGTAAATGTGTTCACTATGTTATCTTAGTTTACATTTACTTTTAAGTATTTGATTTTTTATGTTATATTTGTGGTTTTTTTTGGCGTTTTTTCGTTCAATTTCACCCACTTCTTAGTTGACAGGAATTTGCAAATTCTGACTTATGAAATTCTCCACAGTTTCCTTTCTGATTATCTCATTATTTGTGTCTATTTTTAATCTCGATATTATGAGTCTTTCTCTTTTTTTTTTTTTGTTCTAGTTGATCTATTCGTTTGTGTAATTTTTCATTTTTGTTTTCTTTTTTTTTCTTGTTTTTAAAAAATTTTTAAGTTTTTTTTTCTCTATACCCTTTCCTTTATTTTTTTTCTAGCCCTTTTTTTTCGCATTAATTTTTTATCATCTCTATCATCATATCCTCTTTGTTTTCTCTTTCGCCTGAGCACATATTCTCACCTTTTCGGCCTCGCACCGGATCTGACTGTATTATGTGTTGCCCATACCTTAACTTAAATTTGCCTGACGTTGCGCAAAGGAGATAGCCCGAATTGTTTTATTTATCACATCAGCGATCTCCAAATAGTTGCTTATTTCGTGGTTTTCAATTATTCTTTAGTTTTTTTATTGCTCTATTAAGTTTAAAGTTTTAAAATTCACTTACTCTTGTTGCGAGACACAGCCTAAAACTTTATGGCTTTATGGCGGAGCACAAATTCACACCTGTTTTCTATTCGGTTACTAGGACCATCGAGTTCATGAACATACCTTTATTTTTTATTATTATACAGAGTAGTCCAAATTTTATCTATGAAAATATCACTGGTGACTTTTGAAGTAATTTTAGATAAGAAAGTTTTAATGAACATATGCCTTCGGAGTTTTAGTTTTCAAGATACAGGAAATTGAATATTTAAAAAAATACTAACAAGATTGACATGTAATAATAAAAACAATGTGATGTGCAACAGGCGACCACGGCCAACTAATGTCAATTACAATAAAACTTACACATTAAATTATCGATAGTCTGGTTCATACATGGTAGAATACTCTAAAAACAGTGAATGTTACGAAAGAAATGCAAGGAACCTTTTTTAATCTAAATTGAACAAGGAATCTAGAAAAAAAAAAACAAAATTGTATTTTGGTCAGTGGCGTAGAAAATATTTTTAAAAATATGGACACTAGGCTCAGATCTCCGCCACTGGATTAAGTAACTTATCACTGGTAGTACCAAAACGTAGAACTCATTTGGCATTGACACTGTGATAAATTTCGAATTATTGTAATTAGCAATTTTTTAAATATTTAAAGAATACAATTTTTTTCCAAAATTTTAAATTTCCTGTCTCTGGAAAACTAAAGCTCCGAAGACATATGTTCGTTAAAACTGTCTTACTTCAAATGATTTGAAGAATCGCCAGTGACATTTTCATAGATAAAATCTGGACCACCCTGTATGCATGTTAAAAGAAATTAAGGCAGAATATATGTATTTTACTTCTTATAGTTTTATAGTCATAAATAAGGCTGGCCACGAGCGGTACCGCGCAGTAGCGTAGAGTCGACCAGGTCTCGCGTTCCACTAGAGTTATTCTGCTAATAGAGATGTTTGCTGCCGCAAATAATTTCGCTCGTCTTTTAAATAAAAATTAAATAACACGTGCTCAAACACTTACCATTTTAAGAGTCCTCCGTGAAATCACAAAGTGAATAACGTCTGTTAAATATCTGCAACATTAGATATGTTTCAACTGTTGTTTCGGCAAAACTAGTACGGCTTGAGGAAAAAATGCGTTTATATGCAGAGAACGAACGTTCTACATCTAGTGACGTAATATTTGCGTAAGTAAAATAATCTTTCAAATAACTTAATGATTCTGTTGACGCACCTTCACAAATGTGTCTTAATGTGCCAAAATCAGAATTTTTCTCAAAAACACTTTCAAATTTTTCTAGAACAGAAACATTTTTTGCGTCCTCAATCGCGCATAGCTGCGTGAACATGTTGCACTATTTGTAGAGATTCTTCTAACGGCACCGCAGGATTTTGTAATTTTTCTATTGCATCTGCTAGCCCGAAGTAATTGTCGTGAATGATTTTTAAATCCATTTTAACCTGACTATCTTGAAATTTCGACTGGCTTTTCTGGATAGCGGCAGCTTCCTTGTATCGAATTGTAAAACCACGTTCTTAATATTGTCAAAATATTTATGATAATAAAACGCGGCCTGCAACCATGTTCCCCAACGAGTTAGAATAGGTTCTGGTGGCTCTGGTATACGGGGGCACAGTATGTGAAATTCGCGAATACGTTTCGGTGATTTGACAAATACTGCTTTGGTATGCGCTATTAAAGCGTCTACCTCAGGATAAAATTTTCTGATACTATCCGCCACAAGATTGAGAGCATGAATTTTACACGTAATGTGTAACAAATTAGCAGAATGCTTTTTAAGAGACCGGCCTACAGAAAGCATGTTTGCAGCACCATCACTCACTAACATCAAGAGTTGGTTTCTTGAAAGTTCAAACTTGTCCAATGTATTTAACACCAACATTGAAATTACTTCGGCAGTACACCGTTGTATTCGTTTGGAGACTAATAGAATTGAAGGTGCCGATTGATGAGGTTCCAATTTGCGTGCCATTACATTAAGAACAGAATGTTTCTTCCGATCTGTTGTTTCGTCGACACATAACCACAATTTTGGGATCTTTCAACTTCGATTTTATCTTTTGTTCAATATGTTCGCGCGCAGATGGCACAATTCTTCGTAACGATGTTCGACTTGGTAATTTGCACCCCGAATAGTTATTCCAAAAGCAGATAAATGGTTCCTTGTCTAGTAAATTAAACGGTATACTACATGCGATAAACGTAACGCATAAATTAAATATAAATTTTTCATTGTCTCGTGCGCAATTTCTTTTGAGACATGCTTTTCACTATTTACGTGTCGTAGACAATGTTGTCTGGACCAACACATTAACGGGATTTTATAGATTACACATTTAATTTTAGCACCTTCATAAATTTAAATCTGGAATTTCTGCAATAAATTTTCGAAGATTGTCCGACCGCGGTCGTTTTGCTGACGAAATCATAATTTTTCTAGGACAGATAAACAACTGCGCAAATGACCGGCAGCGAAAATGTCCGTACTGCTCCGCAGACGAAATAATACTACCGTTCCTCTCGGTCCGAGCTGATTCTACGCCGATGCGCGGTACCGCTCGTGGCCAGCGTTAGTCATAAATATAGCCTATGAAACCAATAATTTGCTAATTTAAAGTCAAACACTTGTGTTGCAAATCGTGTTTCTAATAGACATTTCTCTTTAGTTATTCATTAATTAGATATTTTATGTCACTGGGCATTCTTTAGTGTATCTGCAAATAATTTCAGAAAGGGGTTGGGTAACGTGAAACAACTTTGTCTTCGGGTAACTGTTCAAAGGGTTCAAAAGAACATGTTCTTTGTAGGAAATTGTTGCGGTTCTACCTTCGCAGGAGTCGTGAAGAACTTACTAAGATTATACAGAACATGTACAAGGAAAAGATCCAAGAAACTTAAAAACAAAGCTAATCCCTGAGTAACCATAACGAGAATATGGTATGGAAGAAAAGTAATATCTAGACAGAATGAGAATTAACAAACATTTTTTTTTATAAACCACAAGAAAAAACAATACTCTCAACTACGTATTGAGTTAACGCATGTAATTGCCTTCCAAATTTTCCATGATCTGGTATAACTTTTAAAAATCGTGCAGAAAGCATAACAACATATTTCGCGTAGTTCAAAAGGTATACACAAGCAATATTAATTAAATTGAAGTCCTTGAATACACAAGTGCGTCTGAAAACTTAATAACTCCATTCTGATAATATTAAAGAAAACCATCCTAGGAGGCAAATTGAGATATAATGAGAAGCACTTCAAAATGGTCGTAACTTAAACTGCAAAAAATTTCAAGGTAATTAGGTATAAAAACTTTAATAAAATTGCCTGTTACTTAATTAAGGTCACGAAGATATAGCACATACAATGCCTCTTAATTTACAATCTATTAATATATTGGACGAAACTGCTTACTATATGTAGCAAGTAAAACGTATATTGCACTCCATTATTTCAAATTGAAATAAAACAAGTTTTAATTCAAAAATAACAGAATTACTAGAATAGATTGTTGTATTTCGACTTTAAAAATACTAAAATTGCATAAATGAATCAACAAATTACTAATTTCAATTTTAAATTTAAAAATTTTGTATCTACGAGGTTATAACCTATGAAGCGTTCACAAGCGTGATTGCTATGTGCACTTGTCGGCGGTCTACATACAGAGAAATGGTTTCGTCCATCAAGAAATTAGATTTTCTTACAAAAATCGGTCTCTATTCAAGAAAATATTTTCATTTCAATACTATAAAAATTTATGAGATAAGAAAATAATTTCCTTTAAATTTTATTTATATTAAATAAATATTTTCTTGAGGTTAGGGAATCAAAAAATATCCAAGACAGAAAAATGTTTCTTTCAAGTAAATCATTTAGTTTTATGTTAAGAAAACATTCATATTACATTAACCGGTATCTTTTGAAAATGTTTATGAAACCTTGTACGTTAAAAGTTATATCATTGCATGCATATACATTTCAAAAATTCTAAGTAAATAAATGCTTTATTTTAAGAAAATGAAACTAGTGATTTATGAACAATACCTAAACATTCTTGAATTAAGCAAATTATTTACTATTCTTAAGAAAATATTGTTTTGTGTTATAACTAGGGGCAAACAGCGGTAACAGTCAGTGTAGTAGATATGTGATGCGTTGGCGATTATTTATTTCACGCGTTCACAGCGTCAGTACTAAATCGATGCTGTATGCGAGTAGTTCTGTGTATATGTAGACTGTCGCAACTTATTTCGTAATTGTACGCTTATGTTTGCTTTAAAAATGTCGCAGTTAGGTACGTCGCGAAAACGACCAATGGCAGACGCAGTTAAAAACTTTATAGTGGACATGCCGGACTTAATTTTTGATGGCGCCAAATGTCTAGTTTGTAAAATTCCTTTAATGTGTTGGTCCAGAAGCCATTGTCAACGTCACATCGAAAGCAAACAGCATTCTTCTGCAAAAAGTGGCATACGAGACCAAGAAAAATTTACATTTGATTTACTAGACAAAGAAGCATTTGTCTCCTTCTGGAATAAATATGCGGACTGTAAATTACCTATTCGGACATCGATACGACATGTAGTGCCATTTGCTCGTGAACATATAGAAAAAATAATGAAGGCGGAATTGAAAGATAAAAAAACTGTGATTTTGTGTGAACGAAACAACAGATCGTCAAAAACATTCTGTGGTTAATATAATGGTACGTACAATGGAATCACATCGACCGTCATCCTCCTTCTTACTTGCTTCCAAAAGAGTAATAAATTGTACTGCCGATGAGATTTTAAAGGTGGTGTTGAACTCATTGAACAAATTTGAAGTTTCAACTAAGCAACTTTTAATGTTTATGAGTGATGGTGCCGCAAGCATGCGTTCTTTGGGCCGATCCCCTAAAGAACACAGTGGTAACTTCTTACATGAACGGTAAAATCCATACTCTAAATCTTGCGGAACAAACGATTCGTACATGTGTTCCACTAGTAAATGCATTGATTGCTAGTACAAAGGCAGTGTTTCTAAAGTCCCCGAAACGTACCTGACTATTTCACAAACTGTGTCCTGATTTACCTGAACCACCACAGCCGATTGTCACACGTTGGGGAACATGGTTGCAGGCTGCGTTTTACTACAACAAATATTTTGATCAGAAGATAGTTTTAAAATTCAATCCAATAGAAGCTGCAGCAATCAAGAAAAGCCGGGAAATATTTCAAGATAGTCTGGTTAAAAGAAATTTACAAACTATTCACAACAATTATTTCGGACTAGCGGAGGGAAAAAAAAC